>PVKU01002103.1:0-19184 GCA_004027475.1 Anoura caudifer
TTGTTGTTCTTGTACAGTTTTCTATCTTTTACTCCCATCCCAGCCCACCACCCCAGCCCTCCCCACCTCCCTCCCCTTTCCACCCCTCCTAGTTTTTGTCCATGTGTCCTTTATACTTGTTCCTCTAAACCCTTCCTCTTTTCCCCTGAAATTCCCTCCCCTCTCCCCTCTGGTGACTGTCAGCCTGTTCTGAATTTCAGTGTCTTTGGTTATATTTTGCTTGTTTGTTTGTTTTGTTGATTAGGTTCAGGTTAAAGGTGAGATCATATGGCATTTGTCTTTCACTGCCTGGCTTATTTTGCTTAGCTTAATGTTCTCCAGTTCCATCCATGCTGTCTTGAAGGGTAGGAGCTCCTTCTTTCTTTCTGCTGCATAGGATTCCATTGTGTAAATGTACCATAGTTTTTTGATCCATTCATTGACTGATGGACACCTAGGTTGCTTCCAAAAAGCAAAAAGATGGAAACATTTCAAACAAACAACTTAACCCTACACTTACAAAAATTTGAGGAACAACAACAAAGACAGACCAGAGCAAGTAGAAGGAAAGAAATAACCAAGATCAGAGCAGAATTAAATGACATAGAGACTAGAAGCACAATTCTAAGGATCAATGAATCCAGGAGCTGGTTCTTTAGAAAGATAAACAAAATCGACAAGCCTTCAAACAGGCTCATCAAGAAAAAAAGAGAGAGGACCCAAATAAACACAATCAGAAATGAAAGAGGAGAGATTACAACTGACACCACAGAAATACAAAGGATTGTAGGAAATTACTATGAAGAACTGTATGCCAAGAAATTTGAAAACCTAGCCACAGCAATTAGACAAGAAAATAAAATAAAAGGCATCCAAATTGGAAAGGAGGAAACAAAACTATCATTGTTTGCAGATGACATGATAGTGTACATAGACAATCCTATAGACTCAACCAAAAAGCTGCTCAACATAATAAATGAATTTGGCCAAACAGCCAGATACAAAGTCAATATCCAGAAATCAAAGGCATTTTTGTATACCAACAATGAAACAGCAGAAGCAGAAATCAAGGAAAAAATCCCATTTGATACAGCAAAAAGGAAAATAAAATACCTAGGAATAAACCTAACCAAAGAGGTAAAAGACCTGTATGCAGAAAACTACACAACACTGAAGAAAGAAATCAAGGAAGACATAAACAAATGGAAACATATACTGTGTTCATGGATCAGAAGAATTAACATCATCAAAATGTCCATATTACCCAAAACAATTTACAGATTCAATGCAATCCCTATTACAGTACCAATGGCATATTTCACAGACATAGAACAAACACTTCAAAAATTTATATGGAACCATAAATGACCCCAAATAGCTGCAGCAATTTTGAGAAAGAAGACCAAAGTAGGAGGGATCACAATACCTGACACCAAACTGTATTACAATGCCACTGTAATTAAAACAGCCTGGTACTGGCATAAAACAGGCACATGGACAAGTGGAATAGAACAGAAAGCCCAGAAATAAATCCAAGTCTCTACAGTCAATTAATATTCAACAAAGGGGGCAGCAACATAAAATGGAGTAAAAATAGCCTCTTCAACAAGTGGTGTTGGGAGAACTGGACAGCTATCTGCAAAAAAATGAAACTCGAGCACCAACTTACACCATACACAAAAATAAATTCAAGGTGGATAAAAGATTTAAATATAAGCCATGACACCATTAAAGTCCTAGAGGAAAACATAGGCAGGAAAGTCTCAGATATTTCACACAGCAACATTTTTACTGATATGTCCCCTAAAGCAAGGGACATAAAGGAGAGAATAAACAAATGGGATCTCATAAAAATAAAAAGCTTCTGCATGGCTAAAGAAAACAGTATTAAAATAAAAAGAGAACCAACCGTACGGGAAAACATATTTGACAATGATACTTCAGACAAGGGTCTAATCTCCAAAATATATAAAGAACTTACATGACTCCACTCTAAGAAGACAAGCAACCCAATTAAAAAATGGACAAAGGACTTGAACAGACACTTCTCCAAGGAGCACATGTAGAGGATCCAGAGACACATGAAAAGATGCTCGATATCGCTAGCTATCAGAGAGATGCAAATTAAAACCACAGTGAGATACTACTTCACACCTGTCAGAATGGCCATCATAAACAAAGCAACAAACAACAAGTATTGGAGAGGTTGTGGAGAAAAGGGGACCCTAGTGCACTGTTGGTGGGATTGCAGACTGGTACAAGCACTATGGAAAGCAGTATGGAATTTTCTAAGAAAACTAAAAATGGATCTCCTTTTTGCCCCAGCAATTCCACTGCTAGGATTATATCCTAAGAACCTTGAAACACCAATCCAAAAGAACCTATGCACCCCAAAGTTCATAGCAGCACAATTTACAATAGCCAAGTGTTGGAAGCAACCTAGGTGCTCATCTGCTTTTTATTCAATATAAAATGGCCAGAAATTTGCTGCTGATGACATTTCTGGGAAACTTGCTTGGCTTCAGTCCTTTGCACAAGAAATTACAACAAAAACTGATTTTAATTTTTAAAAACAAATTTATTGTTGCACATGGTTAATAAAGTTATATGTTTCAAGTGTACAATTCTATAATACATCTGTACATTGCATTGTGAATTTATCTCAGTTTTCCATAGTGAGAAAAGTTGGTCGAAGAAGCCCTTCAGAGAAATTTGTTTCCTCATCACTTCAAAAAAATATGATGTGATTCAAAAGGTGGCTTGTGTTTTTTGTCATCATAAAAATGAACATTAGAATGACCAAAGGAGGAAATATTTACAGTGCTTACTCAATATAATACAATTGAAGTTAGACTGGACTGTTTTTCTAAGGAGACCTTAATTGGATCACGGTAAAATGATTCACTCCCTACAATTTAAAAATTAAATAAATATGCTGAGAAGTTCATTCTCTCTTTAATTACAGCAAAAGGAAAAATAAATAAGTTCACAAATGAATGTTATTTCTGCTAGAACTTAAGCTGATGCTAAATTCAAAAGTATGGCTGTATCCAGTGGCTTTTGAACTTCAGCGTGCATTGGAACGCCACAGATGCTGGGCTGCAGTCCCCGAGCTTCTGTTTGGTACATCTGGGATGGGGGCTGAGAATCTGTATATCTAACTTTTTCTCGGTTGCTGCAGTTACTGCTGGATTGCAGGCCATGCGTGGGGAACCACAGATATGAACAATAGTATATATTGCGTAGCAGTATGGCCACATGATATAAAATTATAAGAAAATGCATGAACATGAAAATTGCCAGATTTAGAACAGTGTGTGTGTGCGTGTGTGCATGTGCATTGGAGAAACTGATGAGTACTCATAGTACCTGAGTGCATAGGCAGGAGTACATAGAGTGTGCAACTGTATTAGAAAAAAATATTCTCAAGAGTTAAACAGAGTGGGTAGATGAGTATATGCTGTATCACTGTTCATAGCTTTTGTTTATCTTGAACATTTCACAATTCATTTTTTAAAAGAAGAAAAATGTTTTAATTACTAAATTGTTTTAAATTACTAAATTTGCATAAAGTGAAGTACTGCTGATCAGGTACATTCTATTCGCCAAAATATGCAGACCTGTTAGCTTTTTTGGTACACTTTTATTAGTATCCATTTAGTGCCAAATTTCCTCCCGGGTCGTAAGTTTTTGTTTTTTCAGTTTCTTTTGGGGTATCTTGTCTTCTGCGCAACGGCCTCTTCTGGTTTAGGAGCAATCTGCTCTTCTTCACTAAGGATCACCTCGCTGTGGCAGGGAGACCTCATGTGTGGGTTAATCCACCTGTGAGTTCTGCAAATTCTACACTGAATCTTTGGAGCTTTGTTCACCTGGATGTGCTCAGTGACCACAATCTACATCTAAATGCTCAGTTCAGCTTTGCTCTCTGCATTTTTAAGCATGTGCAGTAAAAATTCAGTACTCGTTTTGGGCCAACAACCCTGTGTCCAGCCCATTGTTTGGCCTGGGCACACCTACCAACTCCATCATTGTACCAATGGGATGGTGCACACTGCTTCGGTAAAGTGACATCCTTTGGGTACTTGGTGGCTTTTTGGATATGCACACCCTTGATGGTCTGGGCAGTTTCATGAGTGTTGTTAAAGTGAAAACAAAGATTTTAACTTCTTGATTTGCATGAATAGTGAAATATTTTCAGAGGTCACTTCTGACCACTTATGGGAAGAGCCAGAACTGTTAGCTTTTAAGTTTATTTTAATCAAATGGTTTAATATAATCTGAAAAAACTTAGAAATTCTTCAGAAATGTAGTTTTGTAATTACATAATAGAGAAATATATTGGTAATTACTTTGGTCTTTTCTGTTTATTAGTTTATTAAACAAATTCTTATTGAGGACCTACCATGTGTCAGAAAATATAAGCATTGGGAATACAACAGTAACCAAACAAAATCCTGTTCTCACGGAGCCTAATTTACATAAAAGTTATTTTATTTTTGCTCAGTAACAAGCAAAACAAGCAAACAAACAATATATCATTGAAGTTGACCTTGGTAAAGGAAAGACTAGCAAACATAAATTTTAAAAAATAAATCCAGTTTTTAAATCCAAAGACAGCAGTGAGAAAATGAAGGTAATTCTAAGGTATGGAATTTCCTCAAGATATGCTGATAAGGAAAAGTGAGTCTCATTGCAAATATATGAAATTAAAATTAAAAGTTTAATTCAATTTTCATGGGAAATTTGCATTAACATTATAACTAGATTTTCTTCCTTTAAAGTCACAATTTTCTCCTAGTGTTTTTCTTCCAAATTTCGAAATCAGTAATACGTAATAGTTTTTTTTCTCTCTGAGCATCTCACTTGCACATACAGCTCATTTTCCAAGGTTAACATCTCTAAGTAGAGCCAACATTTTGGGAGGGAAGGTCAAGTTATTGGGATGAAACAAGCATTTATTTTCTCCGAGAATAACGATCCCTTTCAGTTAGGAGTAAATAAACGAACTCAGTAATAAAACATGAATTTTACATGTTTATTTACTGCTTAACTGATTTATTACTCAACAAGCATGTTTTGGATGTCTAGTAGGTTACTAGCATAGGGTACAGCACCGAACATAGAAAGATTAGTCAGATATGGTCCTGTTCTCAGACAGCTTTGAGGTGGATGGAGGAGATATGAAAATGGACAAGTACAATGTGGGCAGAGGAGAGGTCTGATAAAATTAGGTAGTGGAGCATCTTTGAGCATCAGCATACACTAGACAGAACAGTCAAGGATTCCCAGAGGGTGTGCTGTTTTGAGTTGAGTCTACAAAGTGGAATAGAGTTGTTAAGCAAGGAAAGTAAGGATAAACTGAAAAGTGATCGTAGCAATATAGAAATGACTACAGCGTTTGCTTTGGTCATGTTTGTGACCCAGAAACTTGAGAAAAAAAATACTGATTGTGCTTGTGTGCATGTGTGTGAAGTCCTCTTTCTGGTTTCTGCTAAATGTTAAAAACCTAAGATTTAATTCAGAAACTTAAATCCTCTATTGGAAGTCAGGCACGCTCATAGTTTTTGGGCATTCAGACATACATGAGGTACGGTCTTCCTTTCTGTGAATTTATTCTCTCCTAGGAGATTTGTCAAACTGCTCTTTAGGAGCATTAAATATATAAATCTTACAAGGGGGAAAGTATAAAATAGACCTTCACAGAAATATATGTGCCTTCCCAGCTCTTAAATTTTGTGATTTAATACAAAGAAAACTGAGTTTATACATGTATTTTTTGTAGGTCAAGTATATAAACCTTTAAAAATAGGCAATTATTTTATCAGCAGAAATGAGTTTATTCCAGAATGGAAGATGAATTACAATTCAGGGCATGGAAGCTATGGCAAACCATAGGTAGGTCTGAAGAACAAAGAAGAGGGACATTGATGGGAAGAGAAAAGAAGCCGCTTGGGAGAAGCTATCATAAACCAAATGTTCATTGCAGAAAATGGGAGTTTGAAGTGGACTGGCTTCCTATTGGCTGAGTCATGGCAATTTCTCATTGGCTTGCTCTGTTGCTAGGCAAGAAGAAAGTATTCCTCTTGCTGGGCTAGTAAATTAAGCTTTTTACACTTCTTGTTGGAGTCTTCCAGGTATGGTGAATGGCAATGTATCAGAGGCAACCTCTTTAGGACTTCCAAACTCCATTTTAAATGAGGTTTCCTTTATTTTTACAAGCATACTTCCTTATGTACACATTAAGTTTGTCTATTTGGTGATTTCAGATAATCTTTAGCAGACTTTTAGTGCACTGTCTTATTTGCACATTATCTGAAAGGAAATTCAAAACAGTACCAAGCAACCATCAAACAAAATAAACAAAACTAAAATGCTGGTTTTGATCCAACTATAAAATGTACCAGTGTTCTCTCTGTTTTCTCTCAAATAGAAAATCTCATGCTGTAATTTATTGTTAAAAATACCTATTAGCTATTGTTTGGGGTTATTTATAGTTCTTATATATGAATCCAGATAATAATATGCAAGTAAAGGCATGTCTTCTTTTATACTTTTATTTAATCTAGCTGAAATAGTAGCAACTAAAGAGAGGTTAATCACTCAAATATATTATGAAATTGTGTATATAAAACATACAGTCTAGGGATATGGCTTATAACGTATTTTTCCCCTTATAACAAGTTATATTCTGCTGGTGTGCTGCAGCTCGTGACAAAGTCTGAGTTTGTATTAAAGTTTTGTGTTTTAAATGGGATCATTTAAAACAAATAAATCCTTTAAACCTTAAATTATTGTTTCTTTGTTAGCAATATTAAAATGAATAGCATTCATAATTTTCTTAATTAAGTTTTAAATCCAATGAAACTGGAAACTATGTTTGACATTCTTATAAATTTTTACTTAGCTGTCACTGCAGATAGTTCTGGCTGTCAGCATGGAAAAAGGAGTGAAACTTTCTTTTTTACTTCTGAAGTTCTGTTTTATGTTTCATAATATGCTCATATGGCAAATGTCAGAATCATGATTAGTAAGTACCATACTGACACAAAGGTTTCATGTAAAATTACTTCACTGGAAACATACCATTTAAAATAGTGTTTTGATAGGATAATGAAGGAACAAGGATGATTATGTTGTTTTACTTTTATAAACACTTTTATTTTATTCTAGTGAGGAGGAAGAGATATCACAAGGAAACTTTTAAGCTATACTGTTACTTATTTAGTAGAATATTGCAGGTATGGACACTCCATTAAGAAAGAAAACTAAAATGCATCTCCCTTTTGCCCCAGCAATTCCACTGCTAGGATTATATCCTAAGAACCCTGAAACACCAATCCAAAAGAACCTATGCACCCCAATGTTCATAGCAGCACAATTTACAATAGCCAAGTGTTGGAAGCAAACTAGGTGCCCATCAGTAAATGAATGGATCAAGAAACTATGGCACATTTACACAATGGAATTCTATGCAGCAGAAAGAAAGAAGGAGTTCCTACCTTTCAATACAGCATGGATGGAACTGGAGAACATTAAGCTAAGCTAAATAAGCCAGGTGGTGAAAGACGAATACCACATGATCTCAGTTTTAACAGGAACCTAATCAACAAAACAAACAAACAAGCAAATATAACCAAAGACACTGAAATTGAAAACAGGCTGACAGTCACCAGAGGGGAGAGGGGAGGGAATTTCAGGGAAAAAGGGGAAGGGTTTAGAGGAACAAGTATAAAGGACACATGGACGAAAACTAGTTGGGGGGTGGAAAGGGGAGGGAGGTGGGGAGGGCTGGAGGTGGGCTGGGATGGGAGTAAAAGACAGAAAACTGTACATGGACAACAATTAAAATAAAATTTAAAAAAATAATTTAAAAAAAGAAAAGAAAGAAAGAGCTACTGGGAGCTCCCAACACCTATTGCTCCAGAATAAAAGTTGTGATTTATAACTCATTTTAGCAATTTACTAGCTGCATCAATACTTACAATGCTAGATTAAATCCTAGCCTAAGACATTTCTTGATGCCTTATTACATTTATAGGATAAACTTTGCACTTTTAGTTCTAAATCATTGACTTTTGCACATCAAATAAACAGACTTACATATGAAAGATAAAACAAATCTTATCTTTTCTGTGTAAGACCTGTCATATCAATTCTTAATGCATATTAAAATACATTCAAGTGCATATTGAGAAACCAAATATGTGATGGTTTTGCCAAAGAGACAAAATCCATCCCAAGACCCTTTCTTTTTGCATTCTCATCCCAAAATAAAGAGGTTTGTAAAAAGATGAGTTTTCCATCAAGACTTTTTCCAGATTATTCCTAGGCTGATAGTTTTATTGGTGACCTCTTGGTACCTCGTTTAAATATAATGTTTGATAATTCCAGAAATATGAATGGAGGCAGATTCTCACTTGATTACCTTTCCCAGCATAATTTTTTCTTTTTTATCTGGTTTGTAAATATTTTCTGCATCAGCTTCTCCTTCAGATTACTGTAAAGTCTATTGTACATTAGTGTACTTGTGACCTGGGAGCTTTACCTGTAATTTTCTGATGTTTTCCATTTCTCACTAAAACTGCTAAATTGCCTTCTTCAGTGACTGTTAATTCCACACTACCAGGGGTGGGGGGTCACTTTACTCAACAAGAAAGGTTGATCAATGAACCATCTATCTTCATGCCCATTCCCAAATAGGATGGCGGAGATTCTAAAATAAGCCAGTATTTAGTTCTACGCCTTTATATTGATGCTTAACATCTAAAATGTCATCTGTCTTGGAAATTAGAAACATTTGAAAAACTTGTTAAATTTATGTTTTACAATTAATTTTGATTTTCCTAAAACAATCATGCAGATTATTGGAGCCTACTTGAACTGTAAGAACTTTTGATCCGGTCAAGATCAAGGGTAAGTATTTCACATTTGCCTCTTAGACTAAGCCCTTAAACATGTTTGCTTTTTGAAATTCTTAATTCGTAAACTTGGTTGGAAATGCCCTATGTCCACTGAGAGTCTAAGGTTCTAATCTTATACTTTCCTGCGCCTTCTCAAGTAGAGCTTCCTGCTTTCCAGAAGGAGTTTCTTTTCTTCATGCTCCAATATACCAACCTTTCTTATTCTAGCACTCTAGCCAAAAGCAGTGGGAATTAACTCATTCAAAGCCAAATTATAGCATATTTTGAAGATATAATTTTGCTTCTGAGGATTGTTTTGGGCTCCAAATTTCAAATATTTGAAACCCAGATAATGTTAGAATTTAACTACGTATGATTTGGGTGCCCTGGCACAAGATTACATATAAAAGTGACAGGTTTTAGGGTAAGTGCATAAATCAATGATATACTATTCTTTTGAATCCAATTTATCTTCTATTATCCCTCCTCTCTTTTTAACTGTTATGGAGATATTTTTGAGGCCAGAATCAGGCTAGATAGCACTATTAATAATAACCAATATTTTGCAAATTTGAATTATAACAATATCAGTAGGTAGCAAGTTAGTTGCTTGCATGTTAGAGAAAATGATATAAGTCTTCATAAATTTAGATTCTGGATATCAAAATAAATTTTGAATTATTTTTATCGCTATATTTCTTCATATTTCATATATGTCCCTCATTTGACATAATGTAAGTTTACTTTTTTAAAAAGAAAAACATTTTAAGCCCACAAGATATCTTGAGGTAATTATATGCTGTCATTGTATTTTGCCAAATTTCAGGAAGAAAAGTAATAATGTAAGAAATAGATTTATTTTCACACTGACTCAGTGTTTTGCTTTCATTGTGGTGTAGGGCTAATGTAGTTTTCAAGAATTTTAGCTATTTATTTTGTGTGATTTCCTTGGACCAAACTGTATCCTGTTTGAATTTTGGTACCTTATAATGGGAAGCAACTTTGCAGCAAATTAGACTGGTTGGATTTTACAGTTCTTCTTTAGAACATCTTCGTCCCCACCCCCATCTTTTCTTTCATCAAGCAGCAATTACCCACAGTACATTCACTATGTTACCTGATTTTTTTTATGAGAACTTCTAGTCACAGAGAAAAAACAATTTTCCTCCTAAATGTTCTGTTATAGAATTTTCCTTTCACAAAGCATCTATCTATGTTCCCTATTAAAGTGATTAAAATCAGTTTCATGTAGTGCCAACAGGAGGATCATTTGTCTCCCTCAAAGAACTATTGTAAACACATAATCTCTTTTATTTATATTGCTCCTACTGTATAAGGCCTCTTTTATAATATCACTGATTCTAGGGTCACATTGTCATGTCCTGGATCTTTATAGGTACATAAGATCTTTCATCTTGCTCCAATATTTGCTTTAGAAATAGATGAGATTTGAATTTTGACTTGGGTAGTCCACACTACAGAGAGCAGCAACCGACTTATCAGTATCCAAACAGCCTCCCTCCCATCTGTAGGGAGCTGACAAATCCAAATTAGACAACAGATCAGATTATAAGGTCTTCTCTGACCGCATGGACTGAAAATATAATTTGAGTTCTTTCACAGCCTTCATCACATTAAGAATGTTCCAGAATACACTGCTTTATAGCACTTTCTCCCTACTCCCTATAATTAGTATTTAAGCCAATGTTTTTAAAACATTTAAAAATATACACTTCATAAACTTTCCATCTTGGGAGGAATGCTACAAACAGTGTCCTTCATGGCACCAAGTTTGCCAGCTTACCAGTGGAAATTCTCCTTACGGAACCCCAAGTATTGCCATCCCTACCAAGTAAATGTATTTACAGGTTAATGCTTCTATAGCAGAGGATTGTCTTCTAACTAACCAGGTAGAGTCAGATTTGTGGTATGTTTATCCTTGTTTTAGAAGGACAGGCCTCCTCCATTAGAAGCAGACACTCCTCCTCCACTGGTTAGGAATTCTGAAGGGTTAGAAAAGAATATGTTGGAATACCAGAGTTCAAATTCAGGTTTAACCATATATTAATTATGTGATTTGGGACAATTTTATCACTTAAACTTCGGGACTTCAGTTTTCTCCTCTTTAAAATGAGATTAATGTGCTAGCTATGTCGTGGTGTTAGAAAAAACAAAGCTTGGTTAGAAATAAGCAATCAATCATTATTAGCAATAATTGTCTTTTTAACACATTAACTCTTGAGTTATTCATCCTTTTTCTTCCTATGGAAACCAGGTTGAATAATAATAAAGTTGTCTGGAAAAATGATGGTTGTATTTACTTTGATAAAGTTCCAACCTAGACATGTCTTTAACATATTATTTTATCTTTATTTACTTCATAATATATGTATTCACAGTATAGAAGTAAAATATATTCAATCCAATATTGTACAGCATTTTTGTTTATCAATCAGATATGCCAACTGAGTTTATTACATGTTAAATTATTAAGTAATTGAATCTTTAAAAAAAATTTTATTTATTGATTTTTTGAGGAGGAGAGGAAGAAAGAAGAGGGAGAGAGAGAGAGAGAGACAAAAAGCGAGAGAAGGAGAGAGAGAAAGAGAGAGAAACATCAACTTATTGTTCCACTCATCCATGCACTCATTGGTTGATTCTTATATGTGCCCTGACCAGGGATCAAACCTGCAACCGTGGTATATTGGGATGACACTCTAGCCAACTGATCTACTTGGCCAAGACTAATTTCATCTCAATCACCTGATATTATGCAGAGGTTTTTATTTATTTATTTATTTTTTGTTAGAACATTATTTTGTTGCTGAAATATGTCTTTGTGATATTTGGAGATATAGGTTGGAGTTTTCATAGGGCTAGAATATTTTGGCTTTTTTTCCCCCAAATAAAAGAATGGAATCTCAGCTTTTTGCTGCCTGAATATTCACTGTCTTAAAGAATTTTAGAGGTGGATTATATGTAGTAAGGACTGCACTTGCTGTCTCATTCAGTCTCCCTTATGCTATTATACTCTCTATTGATTTTCTTCCACCTTCAAGGCCTCAAGAAATAAACTACTGGTTTTCACTTGTTCACTAATTTTACATTCAATTACACACACTGTGACTTCTTTTGCACTTGCCCCTTTACTGACTTGCTTTCTTAAAGTTTGCCATTGTTTCTGACATTCTCTTGTCCTCATCTCTCCGATATGAGAAAGTCTCTGTGAGTGTGAGTCTGTTGTAACTAGTTCCTCATCCTTTACATGTTCTCTGAAAACAAGTATTCAGCAATGCCTTCCTTGGCGGGTTTCCTTCTAGTGGGCCTCCACTTCTCGCAATTTCAGCCTTTACTTTCCAGCTAGATGTCCCTTAAAACTAGTTTGAGCCAAATTCTAGAGTTCTCATTCAAATTTTTCATATACTTACATGATACTTCCAAGATGTCTCCTCAGCATCTTAAATTTAAACTCAACAAACTGGACTCACGAGTTCACGCTCCAGCTCTTATATTTGATGTTCCTCATCGTATTCCCTGCACATTTACTCTTCCAGTGACCCTGGTTTGAAACCCGAGTCTTCATAACACCTTATTTCTCTTCATTTCTCACCAATATCAATCTCCCCCTCCTACCTTTTTAAAGCATACTAACATCCATTGAATTTATACTTAGTTTTTATCTTAGTTTTTATTACCTTAGATCAGACCCTAGAGGCACTGTTCTGGGTACTATAATAACACCCCAACTGGCTTTATCACATAGGAGAACTGGTCAGACTTGAACAGTTTAAGATGAAGGGAATTGTTAAGCACTAAGGGCATACATTTGTTTGAAAATCTAGTGCTTGTTTTGGGAACTTTAAAGCCTAGTAGAGAGGTTTATACAGGTAGAAGCATAAGATCTGAAAGGTAGTTAATAGTGAAATCTTAAATGCTAGACCATTGAGAAATATTGGTGAAGATGCTTTATCTCTCATGTTTAGTGTTTTCTTTAGTATCCATAGTGCCTAGCAAATTTTTTTTCATATTTAAGGTGTTCAAGATATCCTTATTTCAGAAAATAAAGGAAAATACCGCAACTTTGTTAAATTGCTAAACACACATAAACTTATATCTTTTAAAAGTACCTAGGACACAAGAAATGTATTTCTTTTGCTTCCATGGTTTATTTTAAGTATTTAAACAATAATATAAATTTTAGTGTTTTCTTAATTATTATTGATTGTCACATATATGCACGTATACATGTGTATTTGCTGAATATATTATACATAAACACATATAAATATATGCACTATATTCAAAGATAAGGTAAAAATTGAGTTTTGCTTTGCTTTTGAATTTTTATTTTTGGTCTGCTCTGTTTACAGAATGTATATCTCTGTACAATTTTTGATGAACCTCTTGAGCTAAAAATAGTAACTTCTGGAAAAGAACTCAGTCTCAGTACTTAGCCATATAATTCATCCTATATGGCTGATACATTTATCATGCAATGATTCAGATACATGTGGCTTTTTAATTTTTTTTCAGATATATGAGATCATACATCATAGATTAATATTCCTCTCATGCCCTCTCTCCAACATCCATACACAAATATTTCTTGTGGTTAGTGATATTAATCCATTCCTGTGGTTTTGCAGTCCAGGGGAATATAGTGTGGTGAGCCTCCTGATTTAAGACAAAAAAGGCTTATGGTGTTCTTTGGCTTTCTGTCCCCTTGGCTGTCTGCAGAGCCCAGTATCCATGGGAAGGATTTGCTTTGTTTTTCTAATTATCAGCAGCTGGGTGAAGCAGCATCCAAAATGGGGGGAAAGCAACACAGAGAACTTCGAGCCATTCAAATAACAGGTGTTCCTGAGGATCAAGTTCTTAAACAACCCTAGGAGTCAGATGAGATGCACTATGCAGCCGAACTGTCTCTGACAATAGACTCAAAACATGAGGAATTTGCATACAATAGCTGATTTGGTTCAGTTCCAGTATTAAATAGATTTTACGATTTTTCAGATGGCAATTGTGGGTAATGAGAGTGAAAGGTATCACAACATGGAACATCTATGGAACAGTTTTATTTTGACTTGGTTTGTTCCTCTTCCTCTGTTTGTCACATTTTCACTCCAATGCACACCCACACTCATATGTTTACATATTCATGTGCATGCACACCTGATCACTGATAACTTTGTCTAAAGTGTTGCAAGGACATATAGGGTCATCTGTTGTAGTTTCAGTTATAAATTAAATAGATTTCAAAAGAGAACAAGAACACATCATGAAATAGCTCCTTGGGCTAATTGAGTTGCAAGTCATTAAATTATTTAGAAAATTATCTTGAGTTTATAAAAGCTGACATAAATGGTAGCATGGTAGATTTAAGCAAAGAAAGGTAGAAACTAGTAAGTATCTCCTCACAAAAATAGTCTTAAACAAATATAAGCATACATCAAATTTATTAAAAAGTTATGCTCTCAAAGACATTATCCCTTCTATAAGGAGTCAGTGTTAAACTTTAAGCAGCCCATATGTTTTACCAACATGTTTAGAAGGTGGGGGAACTAGCCCTTACGTTTCAATCACCGGCTGGGTTCTTTCGTTAACATGTCACAATCTGCTATCTTACAGTGCTCAGACTGAACCAAAGGTTGATGGGTGTTAGAGAAGCAGTGACACCAAGGGGAGAGACTTACAAGAGGACACAGTTAAACATAGACGCTCCTCCTTTGGCTCACGTCTCCCCCCACTCCAGCACACTAACGAGAGCCAGGAGGAGGCAGCTCGTAGCCAGAGCTTGCCTCACCCCGCCCCAGCTTCCTGAAAACATCTGGGTCTCAGATCAGATCCAGGATGGTTTGAGAGAAGCTCATTCTTATATTGAATTTGAGATGAAACTTTAGAGGGTATACGTTTCAATAATTCAAAGTTGTGAAAACATTTTGGAATCTGCTCCAATGACACTAAAGGATCAGAAAGGATGACTGACTAGGCTTAGTTGAAAATAGTGATTATAAAAAAATGAAATAGGATCATTGAGTTGAAGCTGTGTACCTCCACTCTCATGTGGATGAGATTGAACTGCTCTCTGCTGAAGAAACCTTGTAGGGTCTTGAAAAAGTCCTGCAGTAACCTTGTATTTTCTCCTTTACCTCCTTGACATAAATGTAAAAGAAAGAATAGAAAACTGCCTGCATTTCTGGGCAAAATGCAAAGTCTGTGTTTGAGACAATTATTATTCTATGACCAGATTCAAGTTCCATTTGTTATGTCATTTTTAATATCATCAGCTCTGCTGGGACACTCAAGTTTTCTACGTCTGTATCACGTGTCTATTTGTTTTCTATATGAACTCTGTCTTTTTTCGTGACCTTTATTTTCAATAACAAAGCATAAAGACAAAATATAATCTTCCAAAAATATATGCTAATGTATTATTATTGTTTTTTTTTACCATTTTTTGTTTAAGAATTGTTTCACAGGAAGGGTTGTTATTGGTGGCAGGCACAATATCACAGTACAGTTTCTTGCCTAGACATTCACATTTACCATTTAACTAAGATCTGTGTTTATATAAATATTGTTAACAATAAGACCAACTATCTCAACAATCTTTCCTATATAATTGGAGTAATGTCTTGGTCCATCGGGGCTATCGACAGGCAATACTTATGTCAATGAAGTCTTTATTAGCAATACTTCCTGGGAAGAAAAATAATTTTTATAAAGACTTCTGCAAGACTAACTCTGCTTCACAAAGAGTTTTTTTTTTTTTTATTAATATACGAGTTTGGGGAAAATGTGTTTCAAAAAAAGCTTAAATGTTTATCTCTGTTGAGCTAAAACACCCACAGAGAGAGCAGGAGTTTCTTTGTACACTGAGATGGTGCTCACCCCTGTTCACCATGAGGCATCTTTCTTCAAATCCTCTAGTTACAGCTTTTCTTCTCTTCAAATTCAAAACTTTTCTCTATCAGGAATCTCTATCTCCTAGACTTTCTTAATCCAAATTCTTCACTGCACCAAGACCTGAGTGTAATATAACTGAATATAAATGTATGTATGAAATACAGCATGCAATAAACCACTTTAATGCATTCATGTACATTCTAATACACACTAACTTCGGCAGTTTAAGGTGCTAGTGCAATAATATGGCTTCTACTGTGTAAGCTGGTAAGGCTAACTTCTCACATTTGTACTCAGGTTAAAATTGGTATTCCCACTATTGCTCCAAGTATTCTCCTTTGCCCTGAATTTTCCATCCTAAAAGTTTTCCAGTGTCTATGCCCCTGTTGAATTTGGGCCATTCCTAGCTGCCACTCAAGATTTTTCAGTCTTTGCAATTTCTCTTTTCCTTCTGTCAGCCATTTCCTTGTATCCCTGTTCTTCCTCTCAGAAAACAGATTTTTCCATTTATTTCAGCTTTCCTTAACGTGTGCGCCCTGGTCCTGCAACGACTCTGTTTTTCTAGCCTTTTGTTGGGTCATTAGCTGACCAGGCCCGGCCAGCCTCTGTACGTAGGCTCTTCTTGGTGAGTGAACTGGAGAGCGCTGTGTTTTCTTTACCTCGGCTCTAATGAACTTCATCTGAACTGCCGTGCTTAGCTCTTCCTCCGATGGTGGCTTCTGCCCTTGCAAAAAAAAGATGAGCATGATTTGAAGGTTCTGGTTAATGAAAATGTTACTCTACTTAAAAAATGTTCTAACAAATGAATCCCACACCCAAGAAGAAGCATAAAATTTCACCTTCAACCTGACTTTTGTAGAATTAAAAAAAATAAGTAAATAAAGGCTACAGCAGTGTGCTTTTATTCAGCCAATCATATCAAGGCTGCTTTCCTTTCTTTCTTTCTTTTTTTTTTCAAAAGGCTTGAGCTCAACAAAATGTACACGATCCTTTGCCAAGCAATTAAGGAAAAATTTTTTTAAGCCCATGGGTATTTCAAGGGAAATTCAACCCACATGTTTCTGATTCATTTACACTTAATTCATTAAAATGTTGTTTACTAAAAGCTATTTGATATCCAAGTGCCTTATGAGTCTCTTTATATGAATTTTTATGCCATTTTTTTCCTCAAAAACAGGAAGTGGTATTTTGCTATTAACTCAAACTCAAAAAGGATTGGATTTCATATGAATCACATAGAGCACACCAAGATGATTGTATCTCTCCTGGGCCATCTTTGCTATGGGATAGCATCAAACGCACTACTCTGAGGAGACTGTGTGCTGTTAATGAAATTCCAAATTTCTCCAACGTAACGCCAAAGTCCCCCAAGAGAAAGAGTCTTCCAAAGTCAGTCTTTAAAGGGAAACACAAGATGAATCCATTTCATCTTCTATTCTTACGGATGTTACATTATTATCTCAGAGGCAAAGTGTAATAGCAGAGAAATCTCACATGTCTTAAGATACTTGCACAGTCTATTTATTTTAAAGGATTTATTAAATCCAATTTTTCCTCCTTTCCTTTCCATCTCACCCCAGGAAAAAAATTGTATTTAAAAAAAGGAGAGAGAGAGAGAGATTGTAATAGAGAAAGCAAACCAAAGGAAAGTGTGTGTTCATGGACAATAAGAAATACTCCAGGATAAAACATCACTTACGTGTGCTTTTTACCTTACAGAAAGACTTCTTTAACTAGAGGTATTTAGTAGGGGTGTGCAGCATTTTCTGAGTGGCAAATAAATGTTAGGATGCATGTACAATGAGTCTGTACTTCCTTGGACATGCCTCCTTTACCAGCACAGCACTGAAGACTCTCCTCTAGAATGCCAGTTCAAGGGCAGCTCTGCAGGGTCCAAGTACCATTCAGCACCACAACCACTCCAAACTGTTCTGATTGGTTCAGTTTCCAGTGTAGACTAATCTCACAAAAGGAATCCAAGTACCACTGAATATAACCCACACTATTAGTTTGGATTAGGTCTCCTGCAGCCTAAATCATAACTATTAGAAACAGGACTTCCAGCCAAGAGGGAGGCATAGATAGACATACTGTGCCTCCTTGTACAACCAAAATAAGGACAACAAAAATTTAGAAATAAAAAAACAATCAGAACTGACAGAAAAATTGAACTGTATGGAAGTCCGACAACCAAGGAGTTAAAATAGACACATTCATACAGACTGGTAAGAGGGGTGGAGTTGGTGGCCTTTGGAGAAGGGGTTGAGGGTGGAAGAAGTGGTGGCTGGCAGACCCAGTGACATGCACAAGGCAGCTGGCTGACCAGGTAGTCACACATTCACACACAGATGAACCAGGCAAAACTGGGGAGCGAAACAGACCTCGCAACCCAGGGCCCCAGTGCAGGGAAATAAAGCATCAAAACAACAATTGAAAACACCTGTGGGGGTTGAGGTGCTGGGAGAGACTCCCAGCCTCATAGGAGAGTTCGCTAGAGAGACCCACAGGGTCCCGGAATGTGCCCAAGCCCACCCACAAGTCCATCAGCACCAGAAAGGCCCAGTCTGCTTGGGGGAAGCGGCAGAAGGGACTGAAATCCAGCAGAGCAAGATTGGCAGAGCAAGCACCATTGTTCCCTCTCTGACCCCGCCCCCACATACAGCATCATAACCAGGGACTGGGTTGCCCTGCCCTTGTGAACACCTAAGACTCTGCCCCTCATACGTAACAGGCACAACCAGACCCCCCAAAAAAAATGGCCCAAAGGGAAGAACAAATCAAAGCCCCAGAGCAAATACATCTAACTGCCCATGAGATAGCCCACCTATTCAGATGCACAGTTCAAAGCACTGGTAATCAGGATGCTCACAGAATTGGTTGAATTTGGTCACAAATTAGATGAAAAAAAAATGAAGGCTATGCTAAGTGAAATGAAAGAAAATGCACAGGGAATAGTGATGGGAAGAAAACTGGGACTCAAATCAATGGAGTGGACCAGAAGGAAGAAACAGCTAAACAGAAAAGAAAGAAGCAACAAGAATTCAAAAAAATGAAGAGAGGCTTAGGAACCTCCAGGACATCTTTAAACATCCCAACATTTGAATTATAGGGGTAACAGAAGGGGAAGAGGAAGACAATAAGTGGAAAACTTATTTGAACAAATAATAAAGGAGAACTTCCCCAATCTGGCAAAGGAAATAGACTTCCAGGAAGTCCAGGAAGCTCAGAGAGTCCCAAAGAAGGTGGACTCAAAGAGGAACATGCCAAGGCACATCATAATTACATTACCCAAGATTAAAATTAAGGAGAGAATTTTACAAGCAGCAAGAGAAAAAGAGACAGTTACCTATAAAGGAGTTCCCATCAGACTGTCAGCTGATTTCTCAAAAGAAACCTTAT
>PVKU01002103.1:19284-247740 GCA_004027475.1 Anoura caudifer
CCTACATCCAAGATTGCTCTATCCAGCAAAGCTGTCATTTAGAATGGAAGGGAAGATAAAGTGCTTCTCAGATAAGGTCAAGTTAAAGGAGTTCATCATCACCAAGCCCTTATTATATGAAATGTTAAAGGGACTTATCTAAGAAAAAGAAGATAAAAAATAGGACAGTAAAAAGACAGCAAACTCACAGATATTAACATCCATACCTAAAATAAAAGCCAACTAAGCAAACCACTACAACAGGAACAGAACCATAGAAATGGAGATCACATGGAGGGTTAGCAACAGGGGAGTGGGAGGAGGAGAGAGGGGGAAAAGGTACAGAGAATAAGGAGCATAGATGGTAGAGAGAAAATAGATGGGGGGAGGGCAAGAATAGTGTGGGAAATGTAGAAGCTAAAGAACTTATGACACATGGACATGAACTAAAGGGAGGGAATGTGGGTGGGAGGGGTGTGCAGGGTGGAGGGGAATGAAGAGGAGAAAATGGGACAACTGTAATAGCATAATCAATAAAATATATTAAAAAAACTATTAGAAACACTAAATACACAGAAATCTCTCTCATAATCAAACGGCTTGATTTATCCAAGGCTGGACCCAATCCCACATTAGTGTGGGATCCCCAATGACTTTTAATGTTCCCATTATCTTGTAAAAGACTTTCAAGGTTGTTCTTTGTGTTTCAATTTGGAATAGTCTCAAATAGTTATTAGATGACAAAATAAAGTCACAAACCAGTTGTAAATAAGATTTTGCTGTACATATAACCTTTAAAAACACAAAAATATGACCTTAATTCTACACTATTCTCCAGAGATTCAGAAAATTAATTAAAAGTTTCTAATTCTGAGATCCAGTCAAAGAGTATTAAGGCCATACTTAACATATGATCTGAAACAAAAACTCACACTCCTCATTGGAAAAGAAAGCTAAAGTAAGTGTCCTTTGTAGAACTTGTTAAGTCTCACTGACATCAAAATATATCAGGTGTGAAACAGCATTGGTGAAAGGTACTATCTTATCCCATTCAGTAAGGAAGCTCATGAAAAAGACATGACTGAATTTTTTCCTTTTATATACATTGCTGCCTTATTTAGCAATGCCGTGTAACGAACAACCCTAATGTTTAGTAGTTAAAACAGTACTCTTTTTTCATTCTTTACACATTTAAAGCTGGCTTGGTGGTTCTGTTAATCTGGTTAATCATTTCTGCTACGTTTGCTCATGCATCTGAGGTCAGCTGGCAGATTGGCGGTGAGCTGGCTGGTCTGGAAGGACTTCTGCTAGCATGAATAGAATCTCCTCCTGTGGTCTCTTGGCCCCCGACAGGCCTGTGCTGGACTGCATGGCGATAGCTGAAGTCCAAGAAAGAGAACAGAAAGAACCTCCAGGGTGTTTTTTCAAGGCTCTGCTTGCATGCCATTTACTAATGTCCTGTTGGAACTCTCAGGGCCAAGCCCAGAGTCAGAATGAGAGGAATCTGCTAAAGTTAAAATGAAAAGGGGTGGATTCAGATATACTGTTAATTTGAGCCACTAATACAATTGATCTATTGTAATTAGCTAGAAAAAAAAAAAACCGTAAAGAATTCTACGATTGGGACTTTGCTCTGTGAGCTAGCATGGTAGGTGATGGCTATACCTGATTAGCATGAAGACACCATATTTTCCTCTTCCATTTTTAGCATTTTCTATATCTTATTTTTTCCAAGTCATAAAGTGAAATTATTTTAAGTGGTACAGTAAAATTACAGTAAAATTAAAGGTCTATGATCCAGTTTCCTTCTCGTAGACCTTTTCTCTGTTTCTCTAGATTAAGCCACCTTTCTATGTGTTCTCTCACTTTTCTCTTCATTTGTCCCAAAACTCATCTCTTTGTTTGAACTTTAGTAAATGGATATCTACTTTATTAGGCTACTACTCTGCTACTCTGTAACAAGGAATGTAGCTTTCATTTTTTTGTCCTTGTTTCCTCACTACTTGGATATCTCTGGCATATACCAGGCACTTCACACAGAGCTAAATCAACACTAAAATCGTTGTGGGAACATGAAAAGTATGGAAAGCAAACAAGGGAAATTACAAAGAACATGTAAGAATAGTCAGCTGTGATACAAAAGAATGAGATTGGAGATTTGATATAAAACTCTAACAAAGGACGATGAGCAGAGAGGGACAAAACACTAGAAGCAGAATGGATAGTGCCCGCAGTAGAAGACGAAGTTGTGAAAGAGCAAAGAAAAAACATAATGCACAGCCAACGGTATAGTGTTGAATAGTACCTCCGTGTTTGGATACAGCACAGTTTATTCACTGAAGGACATCTTGGTGGCTTCCAAGTTTTGGAATTATGAGTAATGCTGGCTATAAACATCCATGCATGCAGGGTTTTGTGTGGATATATGTTTTCTACTCCTTTGGGTAAATTCCAGGGAGCACTATGCTCTATTAAACGGTAAGAGTATGTTTACTTTACCAAGACACCGCTAAAGTGCCTTCCAAAGGGACTGTACTATTTTGAATTCTCAACAGCAGTGAGTGGGAGTTTCTGGGGCCTCACATTCTCACCGGCATTTAGTGTTGTCCGTGTTCTGCGTTTCGGCTATTTCAATAGTGTGTGGAGGAATCTCACTGTTGTTTCAATTTGCGTTTCCCTGATGACATGTGATGTGGAGTACCTTTTCATATGCTTACTTGCTATGTGTGTATCTTTTTTGGTAAAGTATCTTTTATGGTCTTTGGCCCTTTTATAAGGGCCAGGGTCAGGTTTGTTTTCTTACTGTTGAATTTTTAAAGTATTTTATGTATATTGGATAACAGTTGTTTATCGGATATATCTTTTGAAAATATTTTCTCCCACTCCATGGTTTGTCTTTTCTGAATCTTGACAGTGCCTATTGCAGAGCAAAGATGTTTAATTTTAATGAAGTTTGCTAATCATTTATTTCTTTCATGAATTGTGACTTTGGGGTTGTAGCTAATAGATTATTGATAAACCCTAGGTCATTTGGGTTTTATTCTATGTGATCTTCCATGAGTTGTATAGTTTTGCATTTTATATATAGGTCTGTGATATATTTTGAGGTTTTTTGTGAAAGATATGTAAAGAGTATAAGGTCTGTGTCTAGTTTTTTGCT
The DNA here is from genome assembly GCA_004027475.1 of Anoura caudifer. Classification (NCBI taxonomy): domain Eukaryota; kingdom Metazoa; phylum Chordata; class Mammalia; order Chiroptera; family Phyllostomidae; genus Anoura; species Anoura caudifer. The sequence goes on from PVKU01002103.1 coordinate 22,424, forward strand.
TTTTGGTTTTTTTTTTTTTTTTTTTTTGGTATGTGGACATCCAGTTGTTCAATATTAACATTGAAGTGACCATCTCTGCTCCACAGTATTGCCTTTGCTCCTCTGTCAAAATCAGTTGACCATATTTACATAGGTCTGCTTCTGGGGTGTCTCTTCTGTTCCATTTATCTGTCTATTCTGTTCCCAAACCGCACTATCTGGATTGCTGTAGCTTTACAGTAAGATTTTACATCAGAGAGTGTCAGCCTTCCGTGTTTGTTCTTCTCCTTCAATATTGTGTAGGAGATGCTGGAGGGTTTTTGCCTCTCTCTATAAACTTTATAACTGGTTTGTTTAACATCTCCAGAATTGCTTTCTGGGATTTGGTCTAGGATGGCATTAAATCCATAGATCAAGTTGGGAAGAACAGACATCTTGGACAATATTTGTCTTCCTGTCCAGGAACATGGGATAATCTCTCTGTTTATTTAGTTCTTTGCCATTTATCAGAATTTTGTAGAGCTTTGCTTCTTTAATCTGTTAATGTGGTAAATTAAACTAACAGCAATTAAAATATTCTTAATTTTCTTAGATGAAAAAATATTTTTTTATTTTTCTCATATAGATTGTATACATATTCTTTTTTAAACTTTATACCTAAGTGTTTTGGTTTGGGGAGGTGCTAAGGTAAGTGGTATTGTAGTTTTAATTTCCAATTTTACTTGTTTATTGCTTATATCTAGTAAAGCAGTTGACTTTGATTTATTAACGTATCCTACAACCTTGCTATCATCACTCATTGGTTCTATGAGCTTCTTGTTGTTGTTGATTCTTTCAGATTTCCTACATAAGTAATAATGTCACCTGTGAGCAAAGACAGTTTTATTTCTCTTTTCCAATCAGAATACTTTTTGTTTCATTTTCTTGTATCATTGCAGTAGCTTGGACTTTCAATACGATGTTGAAAAGGATGGTGAGCGACGTCTTTTCCTTTTCCCTGATCTCTCCGAGGAAGTGCCTAGTTTCTCACAGTAAGGATGGTACCAGTGATAATTTTTTGGTAGATATTCTTTATCAAGTTGAGGAAATTCTCCTCTATTCCTAGTTTGCCGAGAAATTTACTTTTTAAGAACATATTTTGGTCTTAGATAATTCTCCTGATAAAATACTTATTATTTGAAGATTAAATACTTAGGTAAAACAGTGGTTTTACATAAACTGTGTAAACTGTGACCCTCCAGAAGAATCATTTTGTTCTGAGAACTTGTTAGAAATTCAGATTCTGAGGCTCCGTCATAGGCCCACTGTACCAGCCCCCAAATCTATAATTTAACAGACCCTCTAGGTAATTGTATTATCTTAAATTTTAAATAAAAACTGATACAGAAATTTTAATATTTTAATAAATTTAATAAATTCAAGAAAATTAAAGAAAATGAACTAAAAATCCTACTAGAATAGTAAAAGAGGTCAACACAGTGATTGTACATGCAGTTAAAATTTTATAAAACTTTCTTATAAATTAAAATTAATTTATTAGGGGATGAAATATAAAAATACATTAATTATGCAATAATAAAATCCATAACACAACCTCCAAACTAGCCTTTATGATTAAAAATATTGACATCTTACTAAATATCAGGAAGATACATAGGGTGAAAATATTTGTAAGATATGTGAGATAAAGTATCACTGTAAGTAATATAGAAAATACATTAGAAACTAACAAACATAACTGCATAAATATATGAACAAAATTAATATAAATGACATATTTATGCATGTGTCATGTATTATATATACATACATTTATATATAAACTGTTAAATCTCAGACATAATCATGGAGTATTATACAAGAGTCAAGTATTTTTATCCATCATGTTGACAGCAGTGAAAGGCCTAATACCCAGTATTGTCCAGGATGTAGAAAAACACATGCCCCTTAAATATTATGAGTTTGTACAGTTTTTGGTAGGAGAAGGGAAAATTTGGCACTACCCATTGAAAGTCATTCCACATTTGTTGTTTGGCCTGGCATTTATACCATACAGCTCTGTTGTATAAGAATTCTTGAACACATAAAGAAAGATAAAATTACAGGTGTATTCAAAATTTGGCAATAAGTTAAATAACTTTTAAGGAAAACAATATAATAAATTTGTGTCCATGCAAAAATGTAGAAAAGTTCAAGAAGAAAAAACTCTGATGAAGGAGGTTTTATTGGTTGAAGGAAGGAGAAAGAGTATAACCGATTAGAGATAAGGAGTGTTTCTGTTCCCAAAGTAACTGAGCAGCTTGAAATCCCTGGCTCTGCTCATGTGCTCTTGGGTGAGTAGGCTGCACTGGCCCCAGAGATGGAGGTACATGTATTAAGCATGTTTGCTGATAACAAAACAGGAGAGAGTTCTTCTGAAAAATTCAGAGAGTTACCAAGCAGACATATTCAGATTCAGCACATCACAGTCTGAGATGGGATATTTCCATCTCCAATAAAGGTTGAAAAAGTAAAGAATTAATTTAAAGTGAGACTTGACTGTCACTGAAAAAACAAAATGAATGGTTTTGAAATGATAGCACCTGGTAAAGAGCCTTGATAATGAAAAAGTGTAGTCCAATCTAGGCAGATGTCAAGGCTAATTTAGTAGTTCATGTCAGGAAGCTAAAGCTATATTCTATGCGTACCAGTCATTAGTACCCCTCCTTTTTGCCCTTGACCCATGGGTGGCAATGATTCTTGCTATTCTTACCCGTAGGGGGTCACATGAGCCCTTGCTCATTTCTTTTAGCCCTGTTCATACAACTTTTTTCTTCCTTACGGTCTTCTTCTGAATTATGTTTTAGTGTGTTAAAATGTATTAGGATCTAGAAAATAGTATAAAATAATAAAATTCTTTACATTGATTAATACTGTCTTACTACTTTCAATGCTAAATATTTGAGGTCCCAAATCCTAAACTATTGCTTATTTACCATTCTTTCAAGGATTTAGCAATGTTAATGCAAAGCACAATAAAACAATATGTAATACTCTGCATTGTACTGAAAATCATTATTTTGAGAAAATTTTTAGTGATAATATAGTTGGGAATTCAGAGTCTATGAAAACGTCATCATGAGTAATTCTGCATTTGTCTTTCAATAGTTGGCTACATATATAAAGTAAATACAATAATTGGTTTTGGAGTAATAAACTATTTTTAAAATTGCATATTTACTGCAATTCAAATGAATCCATATGACATGATTTCATTTGAGAGAAGAAATGCTAGGACTGAATAAGTATCAGTGAGTGATATGTGAAAGCAGGTCATATTAAAGTATTACTTATGCTTTGAAATCTCCAACATACCAGTCAATTTTATAATAACTGGTGTTGAAAGTCATTCTAACTTGCAAAGAAAATCAGGTACAGAACAATTAATCTTTCCTTATCATTGTGTTTAGTGTCACATACATAAACCAGTTACTGAGTGAGACAGATTTTGTGAGGGGTCAAGTTATTGTAGAACAACCTCTTACAAGGGAGAATTATAGTAATTTGAAAATATTGTGCTTTATTTTAATTGACTGTACTTTCCACTTTTATTTAAAATTCTAAGGATGTTGGATATGGAGGAAAAAGCATTTGAGGGTATACAGAATTTTGCTTTTGAATAGTATCCAAATGTTATTAATGTCTCAAACCCAGCATGAAGATATTTTTCCATATAAGGTAAAAATATTCCCTTCTTCTGTTGCTTAGTGGTATTCCATATAAGAAGCTCAGGCCCTCCAGCACTTGCCTGCTCTATGAAATTCACTATATTTTTCCACTGTTCAGAATTGATTCAGTTCCATTCCCTTTCCCCCACCTCTTCCCCATAATTCAGCCTACAGAAGTGTGTTCCTGGTCTGTGGAACATTATCCTTCCACATACGAAGCAATTGAACAGGGATCTGTATCCCTTTGCTTTGATCTTTCCAAGGTCAAAGAATGCAAATGCCATTTTGGGGGATTACTTTGGAAAGATCTTAAATCATGGGTCATTGTAACTGGTTGTGTGAAAAATGATTACCTATAGAAACCAGGAAGGTGAGGAGAATGCATGAAATTGGGTCTATGTTTGTTTATCACAATAAGATTGCAGGATCTGAATGCCCGACACATATTTATGGCTGTAGATAATGATAAAAACATTGATCACTTTACAGCTTCCAAAATATATTCCAGAAGCAATTTTATACAATACCCGTATTCCTCTTTTAAAAAACAAAACAGTCGTTGCAAAACTTTCCCCCCAAATCACACATACCCTCACTTTTACTGTTCCAAAAATAATTGCTAGACCGTTTGTTTAAGAAGCATGCTATTGGATGACCTAAAATCTATTCTGCTGACATTAGTACACTACCCATTATATAAGACAAAGGACAGAAGCAAGCAAGAAAGTGGGGTTTATTTTGAAGGAACATCACTGTGACTGGCATTTTACTCATCCATCACTATCAGTGGGAGCCTGGAAAAGGACATGTTTCCTTTAGCCTAAGTCAAGTGTTAAGTGGTCTTTCATGGGGGGAAAAGGGCAAAAAACTCTGAGAACTTAATTTGACCCTTGGATGTCAGGAGACAATGGTGATGGTATAGCATATCGAACAAGTATAAAATGAGTTACATATTCTTTTACAATGGCACAGCAAATAAATGGATTTCCCAAGATCTAAGAACATGCTTAGCTTGCCCTATTGTATGAAGGATCTTCTTGGTCAGGGAGACCACCCAGAGAGCAAATGTAACTCCAACAAGAGGGAGAGAGGATCTGAAATCTAATGGCCTGTTTCAAAGAATAGTAGCCGAAAGACCCCAGAAGGGGTCTGTGAGAAGCTTTCAGTAACATCACACTGAAGAAAAGGTCAATGTCAACATTCACCCAGTCCGGGGAGCACCGGCACCACAGAACAATTGTACTTCACACGTAACCTACGCTCAGTGTTCCAACATTGCCTCACCTGGGTCCTACTGGCTGCCTGGGAAGAAGAGAGGAAAGTAAGGTAAGGAGAGAGAGAGGAAGCCACTGCAGGCTTCTACGACTACAGGTCTGAGTCGGAGGAGGCAGAAGTGTTAAATAGATTTAGGACAGAGGGGAGAAAAATAAACCTTATTTCTTCTACATGTTAATAAATGCAGGATATCTTATGTGTATCTTACAGAAGCAATACTTTTACAACTAGCTGTTCAGACAACTCCCACAAACCCGCTTTTCATAGAATAAAATATGCCTGTGTTTTGGCAGTTGCAAACACTGAAGAGTAGTAATTTATTTTTTATTTTCCTCATCATATGTTTATGGCTTTACCAATCAGTTGATATGTACCAAATAGAAATGCTTGTTCAGTCCAGGTATGTAATGCCCGATTATTCTGCAAGTCAAACACATTGAGAGATAAACATTTAATAAAATGTGGGATTTTTCTATGATACACTGATTTTGTTAGGTTCAAAAAGTAAATGTTACTGAGAATTTGAGGAATTGTTATATTTTGTTTCATATAATATATTCTAAAATTAAAATTCCATTGTAAACACTTCTATTGTTTACAAAAGGAAAACATACAAAAAAGAAACTATCAATGAAAAGGCATTTTATATGCTATCAAGATATGTGCTGAGTATATTTAAAATATTTAACTCTACCAGTGTGTCACAGTTTGTTTTCAAAGAGTCAAGAAGCTCAAACTCCTTCTTGTATCTCCTCCAGCAGGGCAGGTAATGGATATCCACAAATTTGGTTCTAGTTATTTAACAGAAGAAAAAAACAGCAGCGGAAATTAACATGGGAAGGCAGCTGAAAAGACAAACAGCACCAAATTTTAGCATTTTAGTAGTATTATTCGGTTCAAATGTGAAATTATATTACGTATTCCTTTTAAGCCTGTTGGTCCCTAAAAGCAAACATTCTCCCTTTTTTAGAATGATTCATCAAAAAAAATATTTTTTTGAGAAACTATCTTAAGCCAGACAATATATTCAGGCTATAACTCTTTCACTATTTGAAATAAGGTTTAACTAGAAAGTTTACATGGAGTTAAAAAGTGACCAAATTTTGAAAATGACTCAAACTGAATATGTTTTGTTTAGTTCAGGTCTGTTAAATATCAAGGGTGGAGGTGTCAGGTTTGCATAAGTCAGCACCTAAGTCGGTCAGCTATCTCGTATAGATGAATACCAAGGAGGCACGGATGATGTTTTAAACTACATGGTTGTGAGAACCTGAAGGCTGGGCTCTCTGAAAGCAAATCCATAAACACATACACACACACACACACACACACACACACACCACACACACACACTCCAAGTCACTTTCAGGAAATAATGTCTTCAACTACCAATAAACACATTGAGAGAAAATAAACATGGAAGAAGATAGGTGAGTGGCAGTTTCAGGGGTAGCAAAAAAAAAAAAATGCCTATACGACTTGGCTCTTCTTAAATGGAATACCTGGTTAACAACAAAGACCGTGTTGGAGCGGGAGTGTAATTATCACCGATCTTCTGAGACGGGGACAAAACGTGCACTGTGGGATTCCAGATCCGTCAGCGATCTCCGCTGCAGGTCACTCAGCGCAAGGCCCCTGGCTTCCCAAGCACCGGGCGCTCCCACTTCAAAGACCACAGAAAACCCACCTCTTCAACAAAAGTCTCCTTTGAGCCTACCGTGGAGTATTTTTTTTTCTTTTACTCTTCATCCCCGAGGTTAATTCCAGGGTTCGCTGATGCAATGATCTTGAACAGTAGAGTCTGAAGCCTAAACCTTTGAAAAATGAATAGAGAGAAAGTGTGCCTTCAGTAATGTCGTGTTGATTTTCATGAAAGCCTATAATTCAGGAGATGGAACAGTTTAATTTGGTTCGTAGTGTGGCTACCTGAGCAGTCTGTAACCATAGAAAACTCTCTCGGAGGTGTCCCAGTGTCAACGGTATCATATTTCTTCATTACGCGTGTTTCTCTCGGCCCACTTCCCTTTGTGTATTCCCCGGAAACAGCATTCACTTGAACACTTTCCCTTTTTATGCACATATAATAAAAATGACTCATAATTCCCCTCATGGCAGGCATTGTGCTGATCTTCACCACATGAAATAGATACTAAGTTTCACTCTGCTGCACAAATGAAAAGACGAGCAAGGACAGTGGTGAGGGTGGGTGTCTGCCCAGGCTCCCACCGCAGCGAAGCCAGGAAGCCCGAGTCACTGGGCCGCCTCTTCCCTTAACATCTTCTGCCGCCCACCTACCCACAAACCGTATGGTCTCTATTCTGACCTCTTCGACTCCAAGTCCTTCCCCCCCCCCCCCCCCCCCCCCCCCCCCCCCCCCCCCCCCCCCCCCCCCCGCTTCCTTGAAGCATTGACTGTGTCATTTATCAGGAACAACTTATTCTATTCTCCGCTGTCAGTTACGCAAGAGGATAAGAGCTTCTACTGGACAAATCCCAAACCGTGCATCAGGAAGGACTTACACCTAATGCCATCCCTGTGACTCAACGCTTAGCGGCTTCATGGTTCTATAGTTTTGTCCAAATCATCAACTGGCCTACATAAAGAAATTTTTTTAAAATAGTTTTGAATAACAATCATGGATTTTAATGCTATTGTGTCACATTTAGTATCTGTGTATATACAGAATGTTTATTGTAACGGGGGTATGAGGGAAAATTAACATGGTTTATTCATTTTTAATCTGAGGATGTTTACCCAGGTCAAATCTATCAAATGTAGGCACTGATTACAGTCAAATGAGATAGTGTCATAAGCCCTAATAAGCACACATTTTTGAACACAGAGACAGATTCTTTTTCCTTGATATGCAGAATTAAGAAAGGCTCTTTTTTAATTTTAGAAGTGAAAAATTTCTGTATTACTCTTCTTTTGATGTTAAGAATCAGGACTGCAGGCCAAGATAGATGAATTTCTCTGGCACTTAGCTAATCATAATTTCCTCAAAATTTCCAAATTCAACCACTAGATGTCACACAGAGACTATAAAGTAGAATATCTTGACATTTCTCAAGTCAGTCCTACCCAATTTTACAAGCTTCAACATTTAAGGTGGTTTGGGAAAGTTTTAAACACCAGGCATTAAAGACGCAGGCCAGTACAATGATTTCACCTGGGGCATGCCCATGCTTTACACCAAAAGCAGGTAGAATGAAAAGTGCCACCTCAGCCCCTGCGATGTGTTATTCCAGGAATCTGAACAGTTAATGTAAGTGGGCTCAAGGGAAGGATTCTATGGCCTCCCTCGGCAGGGAGGTCTAAAATTCAAACAACTGAACATAAAAAGTCATATAATAGAAAAAATATCAAAGGATTTGGACTCAGGAAGCTTTGGCTTAAATACCAGCTTGACTATGTGCTAACTGAGTAAATCTGGTATAATACTCAACATCTGTAAGTATCTGTTTTCTTGTCTATATAGTGACAATAATACCTAACAAGCAATCATTGTAAAGATTCAATTAAATACTATACACCTATCATTTGGAGAAGTTCTTAACATATTATACATGCTCAAGAAAGCAACACTTTCAATTTAGTGTCATCTTCCAAATTAAAATATGATGTAAAATGCTATAATAGAATTATGAAACCAGTATAAGGGACTTATAATTTAGAAAAAAGAAAGAAGGAGGCCGGTAGTGAATTCAGTGGATGGATGGCAGTCCCAGGCCTTGGGAATGGTATAGACTTGACTTGATAAGGAGAACCGTGTATGGTTCTTCTGATACATGGCAAGAGGTTTTGCTACACCTAAAATGGGGATTGATGGCAGGTGAGTCTATGTGTAATTATAAGAAAAAGGTTTTTCCAGCAGGCAGGGGGAAAATGATAAAGGTTCATGGAAACCATTCTGAGGAATTGGGAATTTTTCTGATGGTGTTTTTGAAAAAATTCAAATTAGATGAGTCACATGATTAGGCATGTGTTTAGTAAAGATGCACCTTTGTTGGGTGCACAGGTTGTGTTTAAGGGTTGAAAGTTACTTGGTTACAATGGGTAAAGGCCTAACATAAGGCAGTGTCCAGGTGACACACAGACAAAAGGGATTCAAAAGAATGGCACAGATCAAAGGCTGCAGAAAACTGATGCAGAATTCATCGTTTTTGCTTGGGGACTGAGTGAGGGAAATGTGAACTCAGATGGTGAAGTAAAGGAGACCGACCAGTTTCAGGGTAAATGGGATGAGGGGCCTTAGCGCATTAGGTAATTGCTGGTATAGAACTGTATCTCCGAGGAGAGCTATAAATTTGGGAGTTAGCAACTCATAAGTGAGAGCAGAAGCCATTGGAAGAAGATCAGGTGGCTCAAAAAGACTGCATTAAATTGGAAATAGCATCTGGCTTTAGGCACAGGGACATTTCAGAAATTAGTAAGTGAAAGAGGAAAGTCCGCAAAGAAAACTGGGTATATAAGCAAAAGGAGAATTTCAATATCATTTCTAATTGTTTTGAACTGGCTAAGCCTGCATTAGTGGAAAGGGAGAGTAAGAAGACAGGGAAATGGGGAAATTGACCAATAAAATTTTCAAGAAATGAAAGGAAATGGGACCCAGACTCAGACTGCTGATTGGAAAGATAATTAAAAATATAAACAATAGCCCTGGCTGATGTAGCTCAGTGGATTGAGTGCCAGCCTGCAAAGCAAAGGGCGACGGGTTGGACTGGCAGTCAGGGCACATGCCTGGGTTGTGGGCCAGGTCCCCAGTAGGGGGCGCATGAGAGGCAACCACACATTGATGTTTCTCTCCCTCTTTCTTGCATCCTTCCCCTCTCTCTGGAAATAAAGAAATAAAATCTTTAATATATATATATATAAACCAAAATAAGTGTAAGGAAATAAGTGTAAAGAAAGCCAACAAAGTTGGCAGGAGAAAAAATAAAACAACCTACCCACCACCTCCACAAAACCAATTTGAATCAAAAGAAAATTTATAAAATAGAAATCATGGCCTTTATTACTAAGAACCATACTAGACATAAAAACCTCTTGGTGGTCCATAATATATACATGTGAGAGCTATATACATATAAATGACATATGTAGAACTCACATAATACAGACACATATATGTACACATATAGCATATTATATATGTAACTTTTTTGAATCATAAAATAATAAAGAATCTCTTCTTCTTGTGCATGTTTTGCTTAGACAAATGAATCCTAAGTCAAGTTATAAAGGTGGGGACAGTTTTTTTGAAACACTGTAACACACTATGCAGTTTTATATTTTTAATTAACATTTTTATGAAGAAAATTAAAAGCAAGTTTTATGTTAACATAATTTTGATTTTGCTAGATTTAAAAATAATATCAAGAACGCTGCTCTAGAAAACTGTTAAAGATAACATTGAAATAAAATATTCTTATAATAAAATAGTGTACTACAACAGGAAGCATCTAAACACTTTGTATTTTAAAGTCTTTAATATGAAGAATTTGTAACTTGTGATATACCATGTAGGGTAGGATAAGAAATATTTTAAATATAAAAGGAGAAACTATGAAGAAAATTAATATTTTAGCAATAAAAGGGGTGTTGAGGTAGGCAGGTTACTTTCAGCCTGTAGACTTTCTTAGTTTGCAAGGTTCTTTCCAAGTCTTCAACACCTTTGATGGTTGTTATAATTCATTGAAGCAACTGAACTTGTTGACCCAATCGTTCACAATGGCTACGCTGACCACGTATTTCCTGGTCATCTTCTACCCCCGCTGGTATATGTTTGCACCTCTGATTCCTTCTAATTAAGGACTTTTGTGACCACTTCTCAAAAAATAAAAGTAAAGGAAGCCAGAGAAAACGGATTTTATTTTCATTCAGAGCTTGATTTTAAGCTTGCACACCCCAGCTACGTAATCCTGTACACAAGGATCTCATTGTTTATTTTTATAGTTGCTGCTTTATTTAAAATTTTGTCTCTTAAGGTTTATGTTTGGCAAGACCAATAATGAAAATAAGCTGGTTTACATTTCTCTTATTTCGAGGTGTGCATGTAGACGCGCGCGCACGCGCGTGTGTGTGTTTTAACTCCTGCGGGCCTCTCCAGGTGAAAGCCTCAGAGACCTGGCGACCTCTGTGCGAGTGTTTACCTACAGTGGGCTGAAGGTCACGGCTGTCTGAGCTCTAATTAGGTCACTCTCACCTGGGCAGTATTGAAATTCTGTAACTCTTTTCAATTTCTCTGCTCCCCTCTTTTCTCTTACACTCTTACTCAGACGAGGATGTAAGTCAACTTGGATGTGTTTATTAATAAAACAATTTAATTTTAGGGTTTTGGAACACATTGAAATCAGAGCCCATGTTATTTTCAACTTCCACAATAAAACATTTACTTTTATAAGTTATGTGTACCTAGATAGTGATATTATTTTAGGAGGTGTAGGGGAAGAGAAAGCATTCGGTAACTATGGTAACAGAGATATTTCAAAATAAATATGAACTTTGTTTTATTCCTTGAAGAAATTAGATATTTTCCTTGACTTATACCTAGGGATTGAAGAATAGGGTTTTTTTTGGATCATTATTTTAGTTTTTTCAATTTAATTTTTTCCAATCACATATGATAAAACAAAAGATTTAATTTGAAGTAGAAGAAATAAAACTGCTGTCGAAATGTGCTTGCACCTAGTCCATGTGTGGGTACACAAATGGTAGATTCTCATTTACCTAAAATTTAAGCAAAAGTAATGCTCAAAAACTGAATTTATTTTGGTTTTTCTTATTCTTTTTCTCGAAAATATACACAAGAGTGAATATTTCTATTGCAGAGATTTATTGCAAAGTGTCACTTCTGCTGTAAGTCATCACATAAGGATTCAGCCTAACGTCTAAGTCGATACTTTGCATGATTTTCACTACTAATGTCCTAAGATACTAAAGGATTATGAATTATATCCAAATCAGACTTATTTTTTGCCATATTTTGGGGGTTGAATGTGCATCACTCACATATGAAGTCTTTGAAAATAATGATAATAAGTATTGTGTGCCTCCAGCCTTATCCTGCAAGAGGAAATCTTGGTGTCAGCCCAGGAAGGACACCTAAATTCCCACCGAAACTGAGAGAAGATTGTTCTTCCATATTTAATTCTACATAAGTAATTAATGGATAAACTAGATGAAAGTACTACGAGTGAATTTGATAATAATTATAATTTGCAACTGAATGTAATATAATTAAACTAACATATCCATATAACAGTATTTGTTTGTTTTAAGGATTTTATCTATTTACTTTTAGAGAGAGGGGAAGGGAGGGAGAAAGAGAGGGAGAGAAACATCAATGTGTGGTTGCCTCTTGCACTTCTTGCACCAGGAACCTGGCCCACAACCCACATCCCCTGACTCGGGAACTGAACCGGCAACCCTTTGGTTCACAGGTTCAAGTTCAATCCACTGAGCTGCACTAGCCAGGGCTAAAGGTGCTCGTTTTTATCTTTTAGTGAAATAGGGTAAAAATAAATATTAATTCTTCTGTCCACTTGAGGGTTGCTAAGGTAGGAGATATATTTGATGCTGGTTAAGAATGATAAAAATAAAACATACAAACATAATACTATGTATTAATGTAAATGACCATTTGACTAGTTTCAGTGTCTAAATAAAGGTATATTCAGAGTCTGATGGTAATTGTTTCCTTTAGGCTGAATGTATAAAAGTGGTGGGTGGTCCAAAAAAAAAACAAATATCATAATTCCTTTACTGTTTACATGTTTCACTCAGGGAAAATAAATTATTTTTAAATAAACTATATTTATAGAATGGTTTTAGAGTTGTAGAAAAATTGTAAAGATAGTACAGAAATGTCTCATATACTCCACACCAAGTTTCCTGTATTTTTTTCCACATGCATCCACTGATTTATATCTGTTGTGGAAGGTGACAAACTTGAAAGATTACTCAGTGCATCATACATGCAATTTTATGCAAATATATAATTTAGTCTTATAGGATACACTGTCAGCTGAGTCAAAATAGCTCAATAGAAAGCCTCACTGAGGATGCTGCATTGCAGAGATGTGATGAGTGAGCCATTTCATTTTTTATTAATCCACCATGCTTATGAATTTAAACATTATTAAGCTTGCCCTATTATTAATAGCTTAAATTCATGTGGTACATTTGTTATAATCTGCGTCCCATTTTAATAGATCATTAACTGAAATTCATAAGGCATTGAGATTTCCTTAGTTGGTTTTTTAAACCTAATGATCTTTTTCTTTTCCACATCCCATTCAGGATACGACCTTTAGTTTTCATTCTTTGTTAGGTTCCTTTGGCTACACCGGTTTCTCAGACTTTCCTTGTTTTTAATGACCTTAACGGCTTCGAGGATTACTTGTCGGGTATTCGTGGAGGATGTTTTTTTATTGGAATTTATCTGCTGTTTTTCTCATGATTTGACTGGTTATGGATTTTTGGAAGTAAAATCATTAAAGTATCATTTTGGTTGCATCATATCAAGGGTTCATGGTATCCATGTGGCTTTTCATTGCAGGTGTTGATCTTCATCACCAGGCTGATGGGATTTTCAGGTTACTTCACTGCAAATTACTCTTTATTACCCCTTTCCATACTGCTCTGGTTTTCAATCTGGTACTACTTTATTTTGTTCAAATTTCCAGATTTGGGCACTAAGAGCTCCTTCAGTGGGTTGCTCTGAACTTTGAGCTTTGACACACTCCTATCAATCTGGAGATTTCCTGAGGAAACTTTCTAACTTCCTGGCACTACAAGATGTTTCAGGCTTATGAGTCTGTTTCCTGCTCAAGTCATGGTTCCTTTTATTAGAGAATGGTCTTAGAAACCAAGACCTAGGTGCTAGGAGTGCCTGTTGCTGCTTTGATGTCCTTGCTTCTCATCCATCTCAACTGACAGATAAAAGTATATGTGTGTATACTAATGTGTTTGTGTCCTATATGCATAAATATTTCTATATGCAGCATCTGCATTTATATTAAGCTATTCATGAGTTTATACTGCTGTCTCCAATCCTAATGCATCACCACTGGGATCATTCCAGCCTCTTTCCCTTGCTTATGTTTGAAGTACCACTCAACAGTGAGAAACCTAACTCCCAATATCTTAAATTAATTTACTTGCTCCGTTCCAATATCACATCCACATCACTTCAGAATTGTCAGCCTGTTCCTCTTCAGTAGGAAACAATGTTATCAACGAGAGTACCATGAGACAAACGAAATCCACTAATTTCCAAACGAGCTTAAGTTAGCATATTTTCCTTACCTGCTCCTTCCAGGAATCATACCAAACTAAGATACATTTGTAATACAGTTAGATTTTTTTTTCATAGTCACGTTCCAGCTTGGGATCCCCAGACCTGTCACATGATTTTTAAAATTCACATGTATTGAGTTTTACTCTTTGTTCTGTAAAGTTCTATGGGTTTTGACAAATGCATGTCAAATGTCCGACATTACAGTATCCTGTGAAGTGTCTCGTGGGGCTAAAGCCAAGATGCCGTCAGAGCTGCATCCTTTCCTAAGGTCCCAGGGAGAATTCCTCTCGTCCCGTTTCCACTCTCTGGAGCACGTCCTCACTCCTCGGCTCGTGGCTCTATCACCATGAACTCTGCCTCTTTTGTTACATCTCCTTCTCCAACCTCTTTTCCTTATAATGACCTTTGTGATCACACTGGGCTCACCTGGATAATCTAGAACAATCTCCCCAATCCCAGTGTTTATTTTAATCACATGTGCAATGTCCCTTTGTATCAGAGAATTAAGAGGTAGGCCTCTTTAGATGACCATTGTTTTGGTTGGCATACTGAACTGTATAATTTGCTATCTCCCAAAAGAACTTTAAAAAAATAATAATAATACCCCCCCCCTTTTTTTGCAGGCAGTTCTCCTGGTGATACTTTCCCTTATTTTTTTGTCTCATAAAAGTCCTATTTCCCCTTTACTTTTGAAGGATAAGTTTGCAAGGTACAGAATTCTAATTTGGTGTTTTTCTCTTTCAGTACTCTAAATATTTCACTCCACTCTGTCCTTGCTTGTATGGTCTCTGATGAAAACTCTGCTGTGATACTTATTCTTGACTCTCTACAGAAAAATGGCTTTTTTCCTCTGCTTGATTTAAGATCATCTCCTTTCTTTGTTTTTTTTCTGATGTTTGCATATGATATTTCCATATGTATATTTTTGGTATTTATTTTGCCTCATGCTCTCTGTGTTTCTTGGGTATGCAATTTGGTGTCTGTCATTAATTTTGAAAAATTTCCAGCCATCATTACTTCAAATATTTATTCCACTCCTTCCTTTCTTCTTTCATTGGTAGTCCAATAATGTGTATGATACATTTTTCAAAATTGCCTTATAGTTCTATATTCTTTACTCTCCTCTTTAAATTTCAGTTGTTAAAGTTACTATTGATATATTGTCAGACTTATGGCTGTTTCCTCCCCCATATCCAGTGTACTTTGAGCTCACCAAAAGCATTCTTCATTTCTATTATACAGTTTGATTTCTCTTCCTTTTTCGACTTTTTCTTATAGCTTCCATTATTGTACTTATGTTATCCATCTATTCCATTGTTTACTTTTCCCCATAAATCTTAACATATGAATCATAGTTATTTTATATGTCCCGTATAAGAATTCCAAAATCTGTGTAATATCTAAGTCTAATTTCTAATGCTTGCTTTGTTTCCTCAGAATAACTTTTTCTTGACCTTGTAATTTTTTAAAATTTCTTTCAAACTAGTATAATGTATTTGGCAATGGGAGCTGAGGTCAAAAGCTTCTAGTGTCAAGTACTATGGTCATCAGGTTGGGATTTAGTCTTTATACAATTTTTACCGTAACCACAGAGCCTCTGGCGAGGCGCAAACTCCTCTAGTGACCTCAGTTTGTCCCGTATGTTGCCTCAGGACTTCACTCAGGAGCCTCCTCAGACACAGTCTGTGTGTTCCCGCTCTTTCACCTGTAATGATTTGTTGTATCTTAGAGATATGCTTTTTGTAAATGTAGGAGAAAGGAAGCTTTCTGTACCCTTCTACACCTTCATCTTTTAGGGGCTGGGCCTGCGTCCCTGAGCTGTGATCTTGCTAGTGTCCTATCTTCCCCTACCTCTTAAGTGAAAGGATGGGTAAAGAGAGTCAGGAATGGGAAAGTGTAATTAAGCCTGTGAATAAAGATCCGCCCCCCCCTCCCCCGCAAAGAGCGGGCCTCTGGTATGACAAACGCTCTGGTCGTTTTTTAAAGTGTTACCTCTCCCCTCCCCCATACTAGAGCTACCAGGGGACCTTTCTTTACTCTTGGGTGTGAGGGCATGGTGGGCCACGTAGGGCTAAAACCAGTCTGTGAAAGGCTGGCCCAGCTCACTAAGCCTGGGGCCCTCAGCAACTTCTCACTCGTAACCAAACTTCAGTAATTCATCAAAATTATCGCTCAAATGTTCCTACTAGTTTATGGCACCGTGGCTTCTGCTCCAAGTTAGCAGATCTCTGCTTTTCTTGGTCCTCTGGGTTTACCTGTCTCCTCCAGTATCAGGGAGACGGTTCTGTGAACTCAGCTCTCTGACGGATTCCAGAGAAGTTGTTTATTTGTAGTTTGCTCAGCTCTTTATTGTTGGAATGATGAGAGTGAACAAACATCAAATATTTTAGGATGTAGACCTAACTGGAATTGATAGGATATATCAGGCATAAATGAAACAAAAACAATTACAGGCAATAATGACTTACATAATTTGAAAATGAACTTAAGAGAAAATTTTTGTTTCTATTTTTTTTAGTATACAATAAATAACTCTTTTGTGGACTTTTGATATCTTTATCAGGCAGTTCTATGCTGCACATAGGACAAAAACACATTATTTTTAATATGTTTTTTAAGTAAATATTTTGATAGATATGTGCTTAAATATTCCTGGTGGGAGTGATGAGAGAGACTTTCAATTAACAGGCAAAAATCTCGTACAAAGAAGTTATGATTGTAGCGATTTGTAGATGAGTTGTCGCATCACTGACAACTAGGTATTCAGGAATTTCTCTTTACCTTGATCACGATCTAAAGATCAAAGTTGTAATCTAAGACCCTAATCCATCCAGTTGATTCTTTCTCTATATTAAAGGCTTTTAGGCTATAAAGTGTGCCTATAATATACCCACTGTCATTCCATGAATGAAGTCTGAAGAAGAAATTTGTGTGAGCACAATGCAATGTACAAATGATTCATTATAGAATTGTATACTTTAAACCTATATAATTTTATTAGCAAATGTCAGCCTAATAAATTTATACAATTTTTAAAGAATTCAGCTAGTCTTAGGTAAGTTGGGAAGAGTATCAATAAAAATGTTACTACCCAATGTCAAAACAAGTAAAATGTCTTAAAAAAGACAATGTTAATCGAGGAGTAAACATGGAAAGTATGTAAAATGCTAAAGCAAATATAAAGATAAGCATGAAGCACAGAAAGGACAAAAGAATCAATTCTGCAAGAAAAATACAGCTAAAAGAGAAAATCAGAAGAAATTTCCCACAAACGTTTCATGTTGTAATGGGTGTGTCCAACCTTTCTCTGTTTCTGTGCTGCACTGGAAGAAGAGTTGTCTTGGGCTACAGATTAAATACATTGTGATACATAATCACAAAATAAAATCTCATAATGTTTTAAGTAAATTTACATTTTTGTATTGAGTTACATTCACAGCCACCCTGGGCTACATGTGGCCCGCAGGCTGCAGGCTGGACACTCCTGCTGGAAAAACTTAAAGAAAATGTAATTTGAATGAAAAAAAAGTCTTTAAATAAATAAATAAATAAATGTGTGAATGAGCTGAAAAAAGTGATTGTAGAAGTAAATGAATAGAAGTCCAAAGTGACACCATCACAGAGCTAAATAAATAGAAGGAAGCAGATTAGACAGTGTGGAAAATAAAATTAGTAACAGAAGAAAGCCATGAAGTATTCTCAGTGAAATGAAGGTGAAAAAGACAAAGCAGTCAGAAAGATGTTCAAATCCATAGTATGTAGAAAATGTTGATCCAAAATAAAGATAAATGGTGTAATAGAAATGAAACCTAACAAATTGAATTTTAAAAATTATATAACACTAGAAATATTTCCAAAATTGAAAATAATTCTCGCAGATCAAAAGCACACTGTTTTCAAAAAATTCATTAGAAGAACCGATTTCATGACATTCTGGTAAAGTGATAGAATTTCAAGGATAAAGAAAGAATTCATTAGGTATCCAAGAACTTACAAAGGGAATAAATTTGGTTGGGCTCAAGTACCTTTATGGAAAAATGCTGTGCCAGAAGATAATAGAACAATATTTACAGAATTCTAAGGGAAAAGTATGTCTCAAGAATATTATAACCAGGCAAGTTACTATCCAAGAACAAAATGGCAATACTAGCATACTTATTCATGTAAAAACTAGAGTGTGAGTTATCAGTCATCCCACCTTAGAATGAAAGCATGTGAGAGAGGGATGAAGAAATCATTGTAAAAGAACTGAATGATGAACATTGAATCCATATGCACATAAGGTAGGGAATAAATAATTGAGAGAAATATTTTTATAAGGTAAGTCAATTGATCTATTCATAAAAAGTAATATTTAAAAAATAGTTCTACCTTTTAGATTAATATACTATCATGCATTGTTAAGTTTTCCTAATGCATAATTTAGAATATGGCTGAATTCTAGAATCCTGTTAGTATTTTAAAATTTTTGTTAAAAATGCAATAATTCTTTATAGTATGAAGGAAGACAAATATAGTGATATAAACATTACCTAATTTTACAAAATATAGAACATCAATGAAATGCATTGGAGCATCTTGGATTTTAGGAAATATCTACTTGTACAGCGTGGAGCAAAAGTAGGTTTACTATTGTGAGTGCATGAAACATAGAGTTTATTCTTATACTATCATTTATCAATCATTGTGTTATTTTCCATATGGACAAATTTAAGCCTACTTTTGCCCCACCCTGTATATACTAACTCTAGTATAAAGATTCCAAGGTTTTATCTGGTTTGGAAAAAAAACATAAGTAAAGCTTTTAAAAATACTTAAGCCCTGGTAGTAAGCATCCTCTCCCCTGCCAGGCTAAGCACTAACTCAGTGGTCATTTATTTGGAGCTGAAGGATGCAAGGTCATATGCTAAGCATTTGACATTTTCTGTCCTTTAAATAAACTCTGACATTCACATTTGACCAGATAACTCTCACAGAAATGGTTTTCACTAAGACATCCTGTTCAATTCCATGAGGAGAGTCCAGGTGTCACATACGGTGAAATTCCCATGAAGTCTAATATGCCTCTGTGGTGTAGTGCTTTGGCCAAACGTCACAGAAAAGGTGAAACCTGAGTTGCGCTGGGATGCATCGTTGGGTCTGGAAAAATAGAGGTGAAGGTGGAGGCGTCCATTTGAAAAGCAGTATAGGAAAGGGACAACGGAGGAAAAACTAGATCTAGTAGAGCGCTGGAGTGAGAAGTTCATCGCAGAAGTGATAGAATACGATAGTGGAACAGCAGGTGGAATCCGGTCCTATCGTCAATTGCTAACTCGTCCCGACAGCACAGTCGCTGTGCGTATCGAGTGTGAGTGCAGGCTCCAGGGAAGATGCAGGTTTTGTTAAGATTAATCTACCTTCAGTGGAGGAAATTGATAAGTAAGTGATTTATTATTTAATTCAGGGTCAGAATGTAACTGTTTCCATGAAGAGAAAGTAAAAGAAACAGGCACGTGCCTTTTCATTCACTTTTCAAGACACATAAATGCTTTTTATTGTCAATGTACTGAGTTTTTTTCTGATTTTCCTCATTCCTTTAATAACTCAAAAGTTCTTTTCAACTCTAGATTAGTTGAGCATTCAGTTATACTTTTTCCATGTTTCTGATGATTTCTAGTAATGCTTAATTCTCTAATTCATCATGGATATATTTTGTTAAATGGTTTTACATTAGAATATATTTTTATTGCTCTTGTAATATACTCAGTGGATATTCCTACTTTTCCACATTATTTGTGAGATATTTTTATTATTTATTACACATTTTGCATGAGAAGATTTATTTTTAGGATTGACCTTTCTTTCCAGCTACCTCATTGACCTCTGTGCTGTGTTTTCTCTCACTGTGCACTGGACTATAATTACTGGTTTGGACTATATGCTTTACTACTCATAGTGAGATTCACAGACCAATAGCATCATCATCTCCTTGGACCTTATTGTATCCTAGACTGACCAACTGAATGGAAATCTGAATTTTATAAACAATCCCCTAATAATCTGAGTGAGCATTAAAATTTGCAATGCACTGCTTAACCGGCTCTTTGAGGACAAATATTCTTTATCTTGTGCATCATCATTTTTATCTTCTTGGGCAGTGTCTGGCATATAGTGTTTTCTCAATAATATTAGGGTGAATACATGAATTCACTATTTTAATAAGTTAAATAAAAAAGATATTTGTGCACAATTACTTGGGAACATAAACATGCCCATTCTCATGAAGTAGACACAATTTTGAGGGGCCATATGAGTGTTTATGAATGCTTACGGTGCTGGTAAAAAAGGGAGGTGGATTGTGACTTGCCCTCACATTTTGGAAATTTCATATGACATGATCCCGGTTATACAGCACCAGATTCAACCAGAACACGTAGAAGTTGAGAATAAGACTTTCACTTTGACCATGGCGTGAAGAGCTATGGAAGCCTAACTCCAGGAAACTGCAAGCGGACTTTCCATTGCTCTCAGGAGGCATGTGTTCTCTGTGTCCTCAGAGGCATTGTCCTTGTTTGTTCTGCCTCATGGCTAAGCATCTATTTATCTGTGCATACACTATAATGTTATATCCTTAGGAGCAGGAATCATTTCCAATTATTTTTGAAAATTCAGCCTGAGAATTTACATGAATTGATTTATTTCATTCTTACCAGGAACAGAAATCTGTAAGATCATAGGGTACTTATAAATATTTTTACTTTCCCAATTTGGTCATTGTTATGCTATTATCAGAGTGCAGTGTTATTGCTCAATTTCTTACTATAAATAAGATATCAACTCTCACCACATTTATTTCATTGTTATGATTTTGGCAGTAGTCATAAAAACTAAAGAACATGAAAAACATATGTTTACAGAACATAAACAATTACAAAGACTTTACACGTATTTCATCACTTGATCCCAAACACAGCTCTTGAAGGTAGGATACCATTACGATTATTCCAAGCATAATCCAAAGTGAAGACTGGAGTGGCAAAGTTGAAACATTGCTGAAACGAGACTGAATTTCTGGTTACAGACTGTAAATTTCAAACATTTTTATGGCATAATGAGATAAACTGTATAGTACTAAGCTAGAAGATTCAATTATTCCTTTATAGAAGGAGTTCTGGAAACATAAAATAGAATAAAACAATGCCTATTTCTCTGGAAATTTCATTACAAAGCAATGACAATAATATCTTTTAAGATAAATCATCAATTTATTAATGTCATCTTTTGTTGAATCAAAAGTTGGCTCATTAAGTTTCTCATGTGAGCACATGTGCTCTTATAAGGTAAGAACATGTGCAAAAGATTCAGTTATAGCTTTACTTAAAACATCAGGAGAAATGTGAAGTATCCTCATATTTAGATGCTTATTCATTGCCAAATTCTGGACAAGTTCTTTATTTGTTAGACTAATAGCTACAAAGCCAACATAGCAGTAGGTCTGGGGTGCGGCTCATGCATTTCAAAGATTCAAAGATGCCATTATTTATAAAACTGTTAATTTAATATTAAACCTGATGCTATTACTATTTCACTGATTGTGTGCCGAAGTTTTAAGATGCTTTCCTTTCTCAGAACACGTTTACAAAAGAAGGAATCCAGTTCATTCTACCACTAGCATGAACGGAGCGACCGAGCCAACCGAGGATGCATTTGCTCCTTCCAAACAGTCTGCCGCCAGTGTATCCACTTTGGTGCGTCATTCAGAGAGCACTCTCTGTGCTCAGTAAAGGCGTCAGCTGAAATCCCCGTCATGGCAACACAAATTGATTGTTTACGTGGAAAAATAAATCCCCAAAGCCGCTGATAGGCTATTTATTTATTTATGGATAATCCATCAATAGCTATTTATTTATGTATTCAACTTTATTTTTATTGTTGACACTCTTACAGATTTCCCCATTTCCTACCCTTCGCCCACCTTCACCCAGCCCCATGTCCCCACCCTTCTGGATATCATCACAGTGCTGTCTTTGTCTTTGCGTTCTCTGGCTAACCTATTTACTATCTTATTTCATATTATTTCCTGGAACCTAAAGTAGACTTAAACATGTCTTTGTTAACTGTTCAACATGACTAAGCGTTTTACTACGCCATGTTGTCATGGAATAGATAAATTACTCAGAAACAATGAACGGAAATAGCCCTATTGTAATGGGTATTGACCGAATTGAGCGATTTTCAGTTTCAAACAATTGAATACATGGCTACAAGTGAAATTTCACTATAGCGGGGAACATAAAGTGTGCAGGTTGGCTCCACAGTTCATTCCACGGCTCACTGGCAGCATCCGTGTGCTCCGAGCTTCCCGTCTGGGCCCTCGGCTGCGCTCCGCAGAGTAACCTGGGGCAGGGCCGTGTTTCCACGTGGCTGCAGCCGCTCCAGGCCGGAGGGAGACGTGATCGTGGCAATAGCCTCTCAAAAAGAAGGGTTTATTTTTTAAATTAAAGAAAAAAGCTTTCTGCATGCTCAGCCCTCACCCTAAAGACATTCACACTTATTTTATTTTATTTTTCAGGAGCAATTAATTAGGTTTATTTGGTTACAGAACAATGCAGTTCAGGTAATTACTAAAACATGTTAAAGAATTTACAGGCTTATTCCTGGTGCTCATATCTAGTATCTCACAACATACTGTTTAGCAAAGAATTTATTAAGTGCAAATACAGTCTCCCAAAATATGTTTAATTCCATCAATAAGTTGAAGAAACTGTTGGGTTGACAAAAAGTTTGGGCTCTTTTTCCATTAAATAAGAGGCATGTTTTCATTTTCACCAATAATTTTATTGGTTTGGATATTTTGAGCATGTCAGCTATCTCCTCATGGCGGAACAGTGATTGTTCTCCATTAATGTCTCGATTTGATTGCTCCCAACTTCAACGGACTTACCCCACTGTGCAGCATGGTCCAGTGAGAAATCTCCAGCACAAAACTTTGCAAACCAGTTTTGACAGTTCGATCAGTCACAGCACCTTCTCCATACACTGCACAATTCTTTTTTGGCATTTCAGTTGCATGTTTACCTTTCTCGAAATAGTAAAGCATAATATGCCAAAAATGTTGCACATTTACTTCCATCCTCAATATTAAAATGGCTACACAAAAAATTTACCAATTTTGATGTTTTTTTAAATACACACTGATATGACAACTGCTGCAATACAATCTAACAAAATTGTTTCTAATGAAGTTAAAGACAACTAAGCACTACTAAAGCCATCTTACAGAAAAAAAAAAAAAAAAAAAAATTTTTGGCCAACCCAATATCAATACAGAGTATTTGCTAATAATTAATGGTTAGTGAAGGAGTATTCAAATACTTTTTCTCCCCATGGGTTTGGTCACAGTGATAATTAATTTGAAGAGTATTTATATGGAATTAGTTTTAACGCAAGAGGCAGTTTTTATGTATTCCTTTTGGGCATAGCCTTGTAATTATAACTTTAATTCACTTTCTTCTATGTTTTAGTTTCCTATTGTCTCTATACCAAATGACCACCAACTCAGAGGCTTAAACAACAGAAATTTACTGTCTCACAGTCTGGAAGCTGGAGGTTCCTTTGGAAATTCTACAACATAAACTACTGCCTTTTCTAGCTTCTGGAGCTACTGGCATTTCTTGGCTTATACTGCGTCATTTTAGTATCTTCCTCCGTAGTCACATTGCCTTCTCCTTGTCAGGACTGGTGGCCAGTTAGCAACATTTGGCTCAGAGGGTGTTGCTTTTTCAAATAGGGTAGCTGGGGAAAGCATCATGGAGCTTCCTTAAGAAGAGGAAGCGATGTAGCAGAGACTTCAGGATCACCCAGCTACCGAGGCTGTGTCTGTGCTTCTCAACAGTTTTTTCCTTGCAGTCAGATTACTTGTGTGACTGAGTGGTGGTCATTGGAATATGGGGAGAAGAGGTATATGCCACTTTCAGGCCAGATCCTCAAAGTTATCACAATTATGCTATTCCCTTACTTTCTCTCTCCTTGTTTTCAGCATAACCATAATTAAAGGACTCTAAGATAGTGAAATTGCCCCGTGGTAACTGAAATCTCTGCTTTGAGGAGATCTGGTTAGGGGTGCTTCCAAACCCTCACCGAACTCTGACATTACCAAAAAAAAAAAAAGAAAAGAAAAATCCTGAACTTTATTATGTTAAATTGGTTAGATGTGTGGTCTTTTAAAGCAGCAAGTGTTAATGATCTTAACCAATATTCTAGTTCGGTAGCTATCAGAAAGAAATGTGTTTCAGACAGAGGTCCTGAAGGTGGATCGAGTTTGGTGCATTGGAGGATTTCAGGGCATCTGGAAAGGAGTTAGAGGAGAGTAGTAGTCGGTGAGGTCAGGAGGTAAAATGGAAACCGTGCAGTGCACTTGTTAGACTTGGCTGTACTCTGAGTAAGAGGTTTTGCATCAAAAGAGGGAGAGAATCTTTTATTTCAAAGTGATCATCTTGGATGCTTTGTTATGAAAGGAAATGAAAGCAGAGCAGCTCATTAGGAGAAGATTGAGGTAAAGCTAGTAAAAAGGTGACGATGGTTTGAAAGAGGTGGTATTGGTGGGGGGATGCGATGTGCAGTGTGAGAGAAAACGGCAGGTCAAGGGTAACACTAGCGTTTCCTCATCAGCTATTGAAAATATTTGCTATTGAAGAAGAATAAAAAGATGATGTTTAGCTTTTACTGAAGACAGGGAGGGGTGGGGAAGACCAAATGCTGACCTGTTAAATTTGACATACATTGTAGACACTTAACATGGCGTTTCAACATGGAAATATAAATGGGGACATCCTCAGGGGGTAAATGAGATGATGATTTCAGTGAGCCGTGATTTTTAAAGGGAAGGTATCAATGGACTCAGTTCTGGGCACCCTGAAGTTCAGAGGCAGAGGCCTCGAAGAAGATAAATCAAAGAAATTTGAGCAAAGTGGCTGAAAAGTGGAAGACGAAATAAAGAAAATGATATCCTGGAAATCACCTGGAAAGCATGTTTTAAGGAGAGAAAGTGCCAGATAATTTAAATGCTGCTGAGAGGTCAGGAAAGATGAGAAGCGCAAACTGGACCGAAGTGAGCAACTTGAGATGAATCATGGTCTTGGCAGGTGCTCTCGGGGTGAAGCCGTGCAGCTGGGGAGCAGAGTATGGAGAGGATCATGGAGGAGGAACAGGAGGCAGTTTGAGGAGCTTTTATGTACATATTAAAGTAAAGGGATTTGGATTTTTGACCAAGGGAGACTTATTTTTCTGCGGACTGTTATGGCTATATATTTACAGGAATTATATTTGAAAAGGAAAAATCGTTGATGATGCCTGAGAATATGAGAACAAATCCTAGAATAGTATAAGTGGGATCTAGCAAGGAGAGGGTCTCCTTGAGTAGACCCACAGGAAAAATCTCTTACAGTGTCAGGAAGGCAAGCCAACTGTTGAGACAGATACAGGGAGTGATGGTTTTCATGGTGGTGGTTTCTATAGTTGTTTTCTGATTTTTACTATTTTCTGTGTCCTGAAAAAGAAACCAAGGTCATTAGGTGAGATGGAAGTAGATGTTAGTAGGTATAGGAAGGATGAAGGAAAAAGACTGATGATCATCTAAGAAAGTGAAAAAATCAAGGGAGAAGGTAAATGTAGTATTAATGGTAACCAGTAATAGCTCACTTGATGTTCGGGGCCACTATAGTGAAGTCAGGCAAGCATTGTTGCGGTTTTTACCATGTGTGCATGACAAGTAGGAAGTAGTCACAAATTAGATTTAATCCGGGAGAGGGAGATTTTACCGGACTTGTATGAAGGGATCAAAACAAGGGACCTGAAGTTAGGAAACGAGGGTAAGCTCGACGAGGACCAAGGCCTGGCTTATTTAGCTCGCTGACGTGACGCAGGCACCTAGAAGAACGCATGTGCTTGTGAACAGGAAAGAAACGTTTGTAGAAGGAAATCTGATGCCTTGAAACATCAGGTGGGCTGGGAGGCATATGAGAACAGGAGGGGTTGAGAGAGAGAGAGAATAATGGTAGAATCCGTGGCCTAGAAGTATTAAGAGAATTTAAGAGATGTTGAAGTGTGGGTGAGCTATTTACTATTTTAGAGGCTTTTTTCCCTCAAAAGGAAAATAGCGATGCATAATTAATATAACCAGTGCAATAACTTATGGAAAATGCTTAGGAGAGCACCTGGCACATAGTGAGCACTCACTGTATATCCTGTCATCGTGATACAGAGGGCTATGTATATTATTTTCACTTTCATTTCTTAGCTTAAAATAAAACTTGTTGGCATCATATATGCTTGAATATTTCTGTATATTATTACCAAAATAGTACTTTTGTGACTAAAATCAAAGAACACTTACTGAATTGAAATAAAAAATTAAGTTAAATGCCCTGGTCAGGAACTTCTGGGAAAATCAGAGTTCTTTCAGTATTTAAATTCCCAATTTGCATAAAGCCATCCTCTAAAGTTTTAACATTCTATTGTATGTAAAGCCTGCCCAGAATTTTTTCTTCTAGGTTATATATTTTATCAACCCGTGTCTACAAGCCTAATGAACGAGAGCTAACCATGGCGGTTGACTGCATCAGCTTTAGTAGAATGGATTAGATTCCATGTAATTAATACAGTTCTCTCTGAGAGATGTGCAGACTGATTAGGGTTGTACAAATATATAAGGAAGCTGTGTTCTTCAGCTTCTTCTGCTCACTTGCCATCTCTCTATCATTCACTTTTAATTAAGAGATTAGTGGATAATTTTGAAAAAATAAAACGAGGAAGGAAGTTCCTGTCTCCTTCTATGGTTTCAGGTAGGAGGATTACTGAAAGTAAGAACTTCTTGTTAGAAAAATTTTTGAATAAAATACAGGTCTCATCTTTCATACATGTAGCTTTTCATCTTGACCAGAGCATGGAAGTTATAAATCAGTAAGAAATATGATGAGATTTGTTCTATGTTTAGTGTTTTAAGGTAGGTAGCATTTTGTTTTTTTTTGTGTGTGTTTGATCTCTTTTTTTCAGTATGTTGATATTTAAAGGCACGTTCTTGATTGCAGCTGAGTTAGATTTATATTCTGAATGTCTATGTGAAAGTGGATCAGACTTGCTCACCCTCCATCTGAACCATATCTAATAGTCTCCAATAGTCTGTTCATATTCCTTTTTTCAGGTTAGCTAACCACCAAGCTTAGTTGAACAGGGAAGCCAAAAATACCTAGGTTCGCAGGCCAGGAACGTATAGAAATTCTACAGTGACTTGGAAAGAGTACTGAATTATAAGATACGAGATTCAGGTGTTTACTGTGGGCGTGCAGCAGACGTGTTGCGGTTTTGTTTCCTTGGGTTTTGGGAGGTTACTCTTGCGGTTCTCCCTTCAATGGTCCTTCTGTTGTGAATATTCTGCAGGGCTTACATGAATGTGGATTGATTGCTGGACTTGATCTAAGAATCTCTGCAGGTGTGTCATGGGTTCCCCAAAGAGAAGGAAGGACAGACTAAGGCCAGGTATGTCTGTGTATGTGCCTGCGTTTACACTTAGGAAAGGGAGGAAGGGAAAGCCTCGAAAGCCAGCCCATGGACATCAGCTACATTCTAAGCAGGAGATAAATGCTGGAAGATTTGAAACCCATCTTTGTCAGCCCAGGAAACTGAAGAAGGATGTTCTTCCTTCAGGAATACACTGAGGTCATTCCGTTAGTGGTCTCTGCTCTGGCCTCACTTTCACTTTCCATCCACAGAAACTTGAAGGCAACGGCAAGGAGGAAGCATGTCTCAGTGATGCCTCAAGAGCCAGTCACCTCATGTCACACAAATATAATGTAATGTAGTAGAAATTAAGTTAATTTTTAATTCTGTTTCATCTGTGTGATAAACAGGCATGAATTTTGAGTAGTCTTAAGTTGAAGAAGTCATTTCAAGCATCCCTTTTAAGGAAAATATCTACATTATTGTTTTACATACATTCATATAAAATGTTATTATGTTGTTACATTTGATAATTCTTACCTTAACGAATACAGAAGAAATGATTTATTGGGACATGTTTTAATGCTAAGTATATAGCTTTTAAAATATTTTTTAAAGATTTTAGTTATTTATTTTTAGAGAGAGAGGAAGGAGAGAGAAAGAGAGGGAGAGAACATCAGCGTGAGAGAAACATCTCACATGCCCCCAACCGCAAGCCCTGGCCTGCAATCCAGGCATGTCCCCTACCTGACCCGGAATCAAACTGGTGACCTTTTGGTTTGCAGGATGATGCCCAAGCCACTGGGTCACACCAATCAAGGCTGAATGCTAAGTATATTTTAAAGTCACCAGTTTTATTCTAATGCTAAACATTAGAATAAATATACCAAAATATATGCAATGGCTCAGTGAAAAGTAGCCCTTGCTCATGTAATAATATGAAGCGGAAAGAAACTGCCAGGATGACTGGCCAACCCTCCTCCACACAGTTTTCCAGGCTGACCAAGACACGTAGCTTCCCAGGTTATCCCTGTTCTTATCCTGGAACCTGCAGGCTAGAAGGGGAAAGATCATGGAGGAGCATTGGTAAGATGTTTTTATGGGCCAAGTTCAGAAGTAATATAGCAAACATTCCACTGGCTAGAAATCAGGTCTATGGATGCACCTGACTAGAGGGAAGGCTGAGAAATATAATTACCACATGCTCAGAAAGGAGAAACAAATGTGGATTGGGGCGAGTTACTAACAGCATCTGCCATGAGTGTTACATATGATAATTCTGATGATCACAAAGAAGATAATTATTGTTAACCTTAATTACTAACAATGTTTTAAGATCATTGATATACAATATTCTAAGTAGGCCAGTGATCTGTGAAGATTGCTAAATATAAAATACAGTAAATCATGTAATTTAGTAGAGTAAAATTTTTGTTGTAAATACTAATTTCTGTGTTTTATCATTATTATTATAATTAGAATAGTAACAATATGGGGCTACAATGTAACAATAATTACAATAGTAACAATATTTAAAATAAACATGTAACCTATGAACAATCTATGTCATGTTGCATATATAACGGCATTGTAGTCCTTTTGGAAATTTTGCTTCATCTCCTCCATTTAAGGTCATAAATTTATTCAATGCAAAATAAATGTGCTGTTGTTTTGGTACTGATCACAGAACATAAATTTTTATTGGTTAACAGAATGTTTATTTTTACAATAAATATTTACTATTTTTTCCAAATGAAGATAATCGGGTTCCACACAAGGGTTAAATGAAATAATTAGGAGTCATATTGACAGATCTTCTGAAAACAGAAATTACTCTTAATTTTCGAATTAAGACCACTTTCAAACTGATCATGTATATTCTTAATTATATATTCATAATATTAAATTCTATTTCTATCTCCTTAGAAAAATACAACATCTCAAATGAAGATGGTTTCTCTACCCTAAGGATGAATTTAAGTTTGGGGAATTATATGTATTTAATTTTAAAACTTCTGGTTTATGTAGAAAATACTTGCATATTCTTAAATATTCATTAAACAAGTTTGAGAAAGTTGAGAAATACCAACACTGAGTAAGCGAAGTCAATTAGTAGGAGTTTAATTATCGGCAGTTTGTTAAAAGCTCATTTGTTGTGAAGGAATTGTTGAGGCTCTCGTACTAATATAGAAAAACAGGAAAATGAGACAAGTTAATATATGTGCACTGACAACTGAGAACAAATCTTAATATTTGTATAATATCTAATATTTTTTCCTTCTATGGTACCTAATCTTTATTTCCTTCTCTCTCAAACCGAATGATGAAAACATACATTCAAATAAAAATTTATATGCATTTTTGGAATTTTAATAAAATTAACATCATTCATCTATCTTCCTTTAATTTATCTTAGTTTCTTCTGATATGAATTGTTTCAAAAGATGGTGAAAAAGTACAATTATTGATTAGTAATATTTATGGTAATGCTAGTTACCAGTAAAAATTCCCTTTACCTTATATTAATATCATTCAATTAGGCACCAAATACATTTTTCATATAATGGAGAGAAGGACTTTTGGATGAAGCAACAGGCATTATTTTTAAAAAGTGGTAGATCAATAAGGAAAGAATTGTAAGAAATTCAGACTGCCTTTAAAAATCTATAGGTTGGATTTAGAACATTCCTTGTTTGCCATTTAATTAGTCATTAAAGACCCCAGAGTTTTACTTGAATTCTTCCAAGGCACTAATTTAAATGTGAAACTGTGATATTCTTGTAAGAAGTTGTAGGAATTAGCTCAAAAGTAAGCAAAGGAACTGCCAAGCTTCTGCATCTTGACTTGATTTTGTGGTACTCTATTATGTCTAGGCCCTATTTTATGGAGAAAATTATATGCTCTGTGAATTTGAGATTATATAAAGTTCCTGAATCTCTTTGCAATGTCCAAAACCTATATTATTATAGTTTTTTATACTCTCAGTAATTTTATAAATTGTGATATATTTAATCTGTAATAGAAATTGAAATTATAGTGAAATTGTAACAGTGAGGGTATACATTACTAAGGTTTTCTAAGGGGATAGCTAATGCAGAAAGATATAACTAAAAAATGCAGGAGGGAGTATGTTTATGACTGTATATATTATATAGCATCCATAGTGTCAAATTGTACCATCATTAAGGTAGACTTAGATGTTGTCATTATATAAGTTCTGCCAACCTTTGTATGAATAATCTTTTCTATCTTAGGAATGAAGAAGCACTCACTGTTTGTGAATTTCCACAAAATGTGTTGCACTAATCATAATGCTCCTGTCTAGGGTAACAAAATTTCTTAAAGGACTGTAACTTAAAGTAATCAAAAAATAAATGAAAGGCAAATATGTCTCTGGGAGATAACCAATTTCTGCCTCACTTAAGATATTTAAGATATTTAAGTGAGATATTTAAGATATCTAGCTATGTTATAGCTAAAAACAATTCTCAGATGGATTTTAAATGCCACTTTGAAACCAAAGTATTCTGCAATGCCCTCGTACAGTCACTACCTACTTGATAGAAGCTTAGATATCCCAAACCTAACTCAAGTCCTAGCTCCTCATTTCTGAGCACCTTGTTTTTTGTCTCTCAATTGCTGAGTTATTTCACTCAGATCTCAGACACAGCTACCATCTTTAGGGACGTATCTTTTTTCAGGAGTCATACAATGATTAATTGTATGACTCCTTTTCAGGAGTCAAATGATTAATTAAGTTAATCATTTGCTCAAAGAAAATACTTGACCTTATGCCTCAATCTTAGTAATTTAGCTTCTACCCTGAAACCAGTTAACTACTACATTTTATTTTCAAGAAAAGTCTCCACTTCCACCTGGTCCCTCTGTGCCTGGTTTCCCGACTTTGACCGGCTACCCTGCCCCAGTGAATTGCTCCTGGGTCTGTTTTACATGTACACATCCCATTGCTTCTTTTTCTCTGGCTAATATACAATATGGTTTGAAATACTTCTTATAGCCAAAAGTATCACCACCCAGTGGGTATAATTTCTTCTGCTTTCTCATAGTTGCCCTCAATTTTCATATTTTATTGGAGATTCATGCTCTAATACTTCCACACTTGTTATCATCTGAGTGTGAGTTATATTCATTCAAAAGGCAGGGAAGGAAGACTGGTTTAATTATCACTAAACTGCTGGAAAATGTTAGGTGTACAAAGCAGGGAAAAGAGGGCCTCTTGTGAATGTGCTACCAGGTAACAGACTAGCGACTGAAGACTGGGAAGCATAGACTCTCTCCTGTGCTCTAGCGAACCTCCTTGGGGGACTGACCAAAAAAAAAACCAGGCAAATAAAGCCATCACCGAAAGTGAAAAAGTGATAGTCATAGTCATTTTCCTCTGGCTTGCTAGGTTCTTTTTTGCTTCAAGTCAGTTATTTTAAACTGTAGTAGATAAAGCAAACATCTAAATATTACATAATGATACTCTAAATCAAGAAAGAATTTAGAAATGAGATTAAAATTAGGAGCCATATTGCTTGATACAAAACTTTTTAGAGCATGAACGGAGGACTAAAACATATTGAATTTTGTCATATAACCAGTTTTATTTTATATGTTATTCCACATATAACCCAGTTATATACATAAAACCATTAACTGGCTCTCTGGAGAAGACTATTTTATGTGAAAAGTCATATATTTAAAAAAGGACCTAAGAAGATATGTTTTAAAACATATTTCCAAAAGTAAGATGGAATTACATGACAGAATGGATGGACAGAGTGAAGATACATAATCTTCTGTTATTAAAATGTTTATATTTAATGAGAGGGGATAACAACACTGCCATTGAACTAAAATAGTACTTTATGAGCTGAACATTGATCACCTTCTTGCTAATATCAAGCTGGTCATTTTTGATCACTCTTGAATCTGGTTCCCTTATTGATCACTTACTCCTTCTGAAAACATATTCCTTTTTCAGCTTTCCTTAAACAGTAATTGAACTCCCCTGCCAGCTCATCCCCTGTCTTATATACCCTTGTCATCTTGCCCCCTTTCAGCCCACACTCGATCCATCATGGAACCCAGTTATTGCAATGGTTTACCCACCTCAACCTGACTTACCCATTGTGGGACTACTTAACCAGTTTCCCAGGCTAGTTAACAAAACCACCTTTGATCTTGTACCCTCCTTTATTCTGTAGATCCATTCTGTCATGTAATCTCATCATTTTTGGAAACATTGTATATTTACATTTACTTTTTCAATTCTCACATCTCCATTATTCAGCCATGTGTACACCAATGTGTTCCTGGGTTGCTATCAGAGATCCTTAGTGATTTTTCTTGAATCTAAGTTGTCCCAGCAACACAGTCTAAATTGCAATTTTTTTCCAAATGAATTTGAAGACATTAATTAAATTGTTCAGTTAGCATGCACTAAATTCCCACTATTTTCAGAATTCTCTATTTCACATTATATAACAGACAAAACCAAAGGATACAGCAAGAGACTTAACCTTCAAGCAGGGTTCCATTTATTGGTAGAATAATACAAATTCACAAATAGCTAGAAAACAAAATTGAATGCATAAAATTGTATAATAAATATACATACACAGATTTCAAAATAAGTTATAATATCAAGAAGGGGGGAACGTTAATTTCAATAGATTTTTAGAACATATGTTGCATTTAAAGTGGCAGAATTTTAAAAATATTTGGGGTATGAGAGTCCAAGTATAGCAAGTACAGAAATTGGGTGCAATAGTTTATAAAGCCTTTGAATAAGTTTTCTCAGGGATAAAACTAAAGGTAGGAAGTGATGGTTGAGGCCAAGCCACTGACTGATTGAAGATGGACAGACTGGTGAATATGTTAAGCCATAATTATAAATATGGATATACATAGATGACAACAAAAATAGATGAATCAATATTAGGTGAAGTAATAGCCAGATAGATAAATGGATGGTAGAATGGTAGATATCAAAAGAACATTATGCTTAAAGATGCAGAAAGTTATATGGCTCAAGGAGAGGTTTCAAGGAAATTACTTTGAATAACTTCTGTTTTTCTAATTATATTAGATTGTGATATCACCTGCTGATGTTTCAATAAAAGGGTAGGTGCTGAGGATTTGCCCAGACATTAAATTCAGAGAAAAGTTTCCAGAGGCTATCTTCTTTTTTTAGGTGATAAGAATAAGGTGAGGATGCATCCATCTAAAGATATTTTTTGTTTGTAGGTGAGCCCTTGAGAAGATGAGCTAGTTTCCTACAAGGGACCTGTAGTTCATTGACTGAAGTAGGAGACATTTCATTGAGGACAATATCACAGACTTGATTAATTTATTTTTCTGCACTTCAGTTTCATTTTCTTAAATAAATTATAATATGGTGTATCTCATACTTTAGAAATCTCTCACACACAATGCAAAATTTTTATTTTTACTTGGTAAATATTGAAGTGATTGTGCAGTGATTATACAGATTCTTAAGAGTCTATTTAACAAAAAACCCATTCCTGATTTAGTATATATTTTTCATTTTATCCATTCAATTCACTAATTTTTATTGGTTCATACCATGACAAATTCCATATGGAGAGATTTAGAAACCAACCTTCAAATTCAAATGAGATGTTTTGCATTTTCTAAGTCCTGTGTTAAAAAGACAACTTGTTTTGAGAACAACACTTTTATTCATTATAAAATCCTGGTCTCGTTTTTGTATTTTTAGCCATGATATTTATAGCCAAAATAATTTTCTAGTGAAAAAAATTCTAAATCCAGTAATGCTAAATTCCATCAAGCTGAACGTTAGACTCAACATTTTTAAGTGATATGAATTTTGAACACTGTTTACTGTGATAGATGTCTGTCTGTCTCCATTGTACCCAGTATGATCATATATTGGACTTAAAATAAACAACATTTTTCCAGTCTTTCAATGGTAGCCAAGGTGTAGGGTAAGGAAAGATCGTGGTACAAATATTTCCAGTAAAATAGTTCCTTAGGAATTATCTATGAAACCTCTATAATGCGCTTCCGATAGTATAGAGCAATGTGGCAAGGTGGCGTTGTGTTGGTTTTCAGCCTTCATTTAACTTTATGCTTCCATTTAACTGGTATTGCTAGAAAACACTTTTATTATCTTTGGCTAATTCATGGTCCCCAAAACATAATTGTGGATTCCATTAGACCTTATAAATAATTCTCTACTTCCAGTCTCCAGCAATAAAATCAGCAGTGCATTTCCTCTCAGATATCAAACGAGTATTGCTTATAGAGAAACATTCCTTGAAATGATTTATTCTTAACATTAATTTAAAAAAATTGAATCGATCTAGTAAATGATTGACATGCTGACCTTCTGACCATTTTAGGGCAGTGTTTGCACGTGACTGACCAAATAGATCTTTGCAGAGCATAAGATACGTGTCTGCTCTTTGCTTTCCTGATTGATTTGGATCGCTGTACAATCATTCAGCTGAAGTCTCTCTTAGAGGCTAGAAAGGGCTCCTGGCAGGGAGCCACTTTGGCAAGCTCGTCTATGTTGTGGTCTGTTTGGTTCACCCGTAGAGACGTGGATTAAGATAGAATTATAGGAAATCCTATTGAGGTAAAGACCTACTGGATAAGAACAGGGAAAACTAATTTAAGCCTCTCTACTCCTTCAGCATAACCTTTTAAAATACTAGGTTACAGTGTGTTCATTTCACTTGTGATTCTGAAATAAGATACCAATGGAAATGACATTTAAAAAGGGACAGACTTTTGCGTATAAACTGTAACTGGCATGTCTTAAAAGTATCTTTCCATGTGGGCCTCAAATGTGATAACATTTTTCAGGTTGTGCACATAGATTAGAAGCTATTAAATTCTAAGTTTGCAAAGATAAGCATGTCCAATCGCTATCTCTTGCAGGGCAGAGCCCTGAAATGTTGATTTATAGATTAAAATATTAATGGAGCACTATTATGGATATCATCATTTTGTTGTTGCTATTTTAATGCAGATGAAGCCTTAAAAAGCCCTCTGTGATGCCACCAACCTTGAGAAGAAAAGGGGACGATTTAGCTAAAAGGTCGCCTTGAAGCAGTGAATTGGATCCCTTGAGCTCATCCCCCCTGCATTTTGGTCAGTTGGGATGAGGGGCCCTCTGACCTAACAGTGATACTGACACCGGTTATTTGCCCCTCACACAGCCTTATTATTATAGAATAGGCCTCATTTTGCAGATAAATTTACAAGGAGCTGAGAGAATTTAAATGGCTTCCCCAAAATCATGCAGTCAGCCAGTGAAGGAGCTAAGAGATGAATTAAAAGCCTGGAAATCTACTTGTGTTTTCTAGTGGTGTGAATTGTAAGTGTAGCTCAGACTGCTCTTAGAAACTGAGAAAAGAAAAAAAGCGGAGGAAGAAAAGAACAGAAAGGAAAGAAACAATTCTTAGAGCTTGGCAGAAATATCCCTGATGCTTTGAAATGAAGGCGAGGCTTCAGATTCCAAGGGCCCAGATGTGTGGCATGCGATGAAATGGCCCCAGGCCAGACGCAGGGTGCCCCATCCAGGGAAGGCTCCACCCTGGTGCTGGGAGAAGGGGGGGGAGGGGCAGCAATTGGCTGGTGTGCCCAATAAAATGAAAAGGCCAAAATGTTGCTTGCTCAGCTAACTTGCCATTTGAACCAAACTTTTGGAAGTCATAGCTAATGAAAATATCTTTAAAAAAAAAAAAAAAAACCCATCTGAATAGTTGCTGTATGAAATAGGCTGGAAAATGGGAATGGAAAGACAAACAGAAGGAATGATATTGTGGGTCTGGGTGTCCTTCCGGCTGCAGTGAGAATATCTCAGCTCAGTGGAAGTTTCCAGAGAAGGTGACAACTTCTTAGGGGCAACTGTCCTGGGGTTCTTTTTCCAAGTGTGTCTATATTTTGAGAGGCCTCACTGATGAGGAAACAAGCAACAGACTTGCAATGTAGAGAAAAATCAGAATTAACATTTTTAAAGACCAACTATATGTCCTGTCTTTTTGAGGAGTGGCTCATGTTCGATGACCTCAAAATGACATCAGACTTGTCCAGGAAGAACCTGTCTCCTTCCCACCTCCCTGCTCTTTCCTACTTCATTTCTCTCTCTTTCTCTTTATTTCTATGTGTGGTTGGGGGTGGTAAGGGGAGAAGGGGAAAAATGAGACTGCCATTTTAAAGTTTCAGCTAATTTCCCATGTTGTTTTAAATGAATAAAGCATATAAAATATAAAAAAGTAAATTTACCCAGTTTTGGACTATACATTTGTTATGTGGTATGAAGCATCATGTTGTTTATTATTAGTACGAAATGTTTTTAGCTGACATGGCGTTTGAACATGGTGTGTATGTGCTACATCTGTCTTGTTTTCTATTTAATGGGTGATTAAAGTGGATTGAAAGATTGCTGACACTGCTGATAGGAATGCATATGTTCTACTCAGACATCCTTGAATAATAAGTACATGCTGAATTTGCCAAGAGTGTGTAATCACTGCTTTCTTTGAGGATAATCACCTGCCTAACAGAAAGCGGGGAAAAAAGGTGTGGATGCCTCTTACTCTTTCAACCAATTTGGTAGGAGGACCACGTAAGAGAACGCTTCAGAAGGGGTCCCTGTGGCCCAGGAAACAGAGACTAGCACCGGCTTTTCCAGGCACCATCTGAACAGAACCTTCAGTTCCGGTCAGGCGTAGACCAGGGAACGCATGGAAGTGGTCAGGGAAGACCTGTCGTGGGAACTCACCTGCGGGTGTGTTGGTGTGTGCGCACAGAGTCTGCAGAGTGGATGGGAGTAAAGTTGAGGTGTGAAGTTTGATCTTGGCTCCCTGCAATTTGGGAAAACTTAGGAAATATTTCCAGCCTTATAATTCATGTTGTATTGTGATGCATCCACATTTACCATGTCTATATTTGTGCTCTAAACATCTATACATCAGAAGAAATACGTTTGCATTATAAAATGTGTACAATAAATTTTCACATAACAAAAATTCTGTTTTATGCTCATTTGTTGATATTTATAGTTAACCTTTACTTGTAAAGAACTAAATTCAAAATTTAATGAGAATTTTCAAATTGCCTCAATTTAAAAAAAAATGGAATGAACCTGTCCTATGAGATTGTCTGTGTAATCATCAGAGTTTTTTCCAAACATAATGAGTTAACTTGTAATTAAGTTTTGCTGCTTGTCTTTTGTACTTTTTTGA
Source organism: Anoura caudifer (assembly GCA_004027475.1). Taxonomy (NCBI): domain Eukaryota; kingdom Metazoa; phylum Chordata; class Mammalia; order Chiroptera; family Phyllostomidae; genus Anoura; species Anoura caudifer. Next base: position 60,406 of record PVKU01002103.1, read on the forward strand.
TAATTTTTAGATTTAAACAAACCTCTTACTTATGCTATATGTAATTTGATTTGAAATATTTATTATAATAAACATAATTTTATATTACTCAAATAAAATTTTAGTGTATTTATCCTCTAACCATAAAGTTATTACATTTTTAAAAATGGTATAAGGATAATTCTTTGTCTTCCACTAAACTGAAGGAACAATTGAGATTTGAATCTTAGAGCTAGTTGGACAAGGACATTGGTGCTCGGGAAGATGGAAGAAAGTGAAGGGTTTCAATATGTGCACGTGCATTCTCCTCTCCATTATGCAACTGCTCACTCCTAGGTGGCCATTCAGTGAGTCATAGGCAGAAATAATTCCAAGAATAATGGGGGGTGTATGTCAAGACCACTGCCTAATGTCAAGACATAATTTCCTCACTAACCGATGTGCTATGGTATTGAAAGCTCATGATTTATTGGCCCTTCCTTCCTAGGGTAAAAATATTGATTAGCAGTTTGATTTCCACTTGATATTCCTTATTAATAAAATGGACTTTGTTAAATTCAAAATGCAGCACTTGAAATTCATTGGTTTTCTTTGCTCTTCTTTATCTAATACAATAATGGCATTAATATTTTACGCAAGCTAAATGTTTTCTTCTCATATAAAGGGACATATGCCAGTGGAGCATGTACTTAACCTTTGAGGTGAAGATGATTCTTATTATGACCATTGCTCCTTTATTTTCCATTTGTATAGCTTGGATTTTTATCTCCATTGACAGTGCGTAAACAGTACCTCTAGGTGTCATTTTTGTCAGCATATTCCCTATCTCAGCAACAGGACAGCTTGAAGTGTTGCATTCAAAACAACACACACACACACACACACACACGCAGGCACCAGCTGTTGAGTGCCGGAATCACAGTGGCAGGTGACGAGGCATTGCGGGACAGACAGGTGGTGAGAGATCGTCGCTGTCCTGCAAAGCAAGATCTCAAGAAGCATTCTCAGCTACTTTCCAGGTGACAGATTGGTTGGAAATATATGCTGTGAAATGGTCACTCTCATTTACACTCAAACATTTAAATAATGACATTACTCTACAGATGAAAAAAGAGGCACGCAGAAGCAGACATTCAGTCTATGCTGTAGAAACTCATTGAAAGTTTTCTTATTTTCTAGCTACACATATTTCCTTTCAACGGTTATTTTACATGATTTGGAGAATTTCATCCCATCATAAGTAATGCTTAGACTGAAGATCCTTTGTTGGGCTGTTCTGAGATGAATTTACGAGTTCCATTTTGTTGACTTCTCCAAACAAAACAAAACCACCCTGTTTTAAGAATGTCTAAATATCTCATGGAGTAAACCCTAGCTGGGTTTTCTGCATGCCCTTCACTGGTTTTATTTAGAGGTTGACATCATTTCTTAAGAGTTTGGGTGTGAATGCACAAAAAGGGACTCTCAGGCTGAATCACGTTAGCAGCTCACCCTAGGAATGACCGGCACTACTGACAGTGGCCCTTTCTTACTTGGCCACTTTAACATAATCAACTGTAAAGCAAGGAAGAATATGTTTCAAGAGTCTGTAGAAAGCTCCCTGGTGTGCCTGGAAGGTAACTGCAAGTGTCTTAGTACACAGAGAAACAGAAGACTAACATAACTCAAGATAAAGTGGTAAAAGGCCAAAGAATTATACAGAAAGTTGAGAAGAGATTATTACAAAGGGGGGGGGGGCGAAAGTAGGTTTATGTTTGTGAGTATGTGAAATACAGAGTTTATTCCAGTATTATTATTAATTATTGCATTCTTTGCTATATGAAAAACTGCAAGTCTACTTTTGCCTTACCCTGTGTATTTGGCCGGAAGTCAATTGTGAAAGCAAAGTCACATTTTTGATGAAGAATTTATAACTGCAACATTTAATGTTTTTCATAATTTAGTTGCTGTCTCTACGTAACAGTATTCAAAGCTCTAAATGGAAGTCATTCTCAGACCTTGGATGACCTCTCATACACGTGCAACAGAATGGCTATTTCACAGAAAGGGAGAATGACCTGCTCGGATACTTACCTTCACTCTTATTTATAAATATCTGTTTCAGCAGGTCTCTCATAGCAACAGTTCTGTCTTCCACAATTACTATTTTATTAACTTGAATGCATAATAAAATTAAATTTTTGGTAGCATTTGGAATATATAATATTCTGATTAACAAACCTAAGTACAAAGAATTTATTTAGGTAATATAAGATTTTTCTCTCCAAGTCTAAGACTGGAGATCTGTGTCCCATTTGTTGATACAAAAGCTATATCTGGCCTGAAAAATGGCAAAATCTCTTTATGTAAAACCCACGTACGTCACTACTTGCACACTGCTTCTTTCTAACATACAGGAGAAGCCAAAACATAATGTTTACATAATCCTGTTCATTTACTTTAAAATACCCACAAAAAGAAATGTGACAGAATTGAAACAGCAATACTACTATTTAGATATTTTTTCCATGAAAATCAAGCTAAGTTATTTTTCCCAAAAATATTCCCCAAAGAAAACAGAACTTTACCTTATCGTGGTACATTGGGAATTCTCCATGAAAGATTTTAAAGTCCATGCAGAGTTTAAAAAGTGTATTACAGTATATTACTATTCAAAATGCCTTTAAACTGTTTTAAAATGCCAGTGCTGCCCCTGAGTGCTCCACGCACCACTCGTAATTGCCTTGCAACTCCCCTGTGATTCTGGATTGGAAAGAAAGCAAAAGTGTAACAGGAAGACTAAAAATTTATTCCTTCATGTTATAATTCATAAATATAAGATCACAATTATGTCGGCACAAACTTTTGTATTTTCACTGGAAAATGTACTCAAAAGGCTTTTGTTATAGGCTGTATCCTCAATTTAGCAGTTTGTTACCAAATAGAATATAAGTTCCCATTTGAGAAAATTACTTACGGTCTGAAAATCCCACTTGTAAGGTAATTTCTACATTAAAGGGGTCCTAAAACTTGAATACAAACATCATCTAGTAGCTAGTATCCAGGGTGAAATATCTCACTTGCTCTTTAACAGAAAATAACCGAGCTTCAGCCTGATTTAATTATTTCAAAATATTTATAAGGAAATGTTAACGTACATTTTTAAAGAAATAGTTACTGGATTGCAATCAAATACTGGTAGAATCTGGGTTCACGAATTTTATTTAAGGTAACGAGAAAATCGTAAACGTTTGAACTGCAATTGTCCTTCTCTTTCTTTCCCCTTCACTGAAGTAAGGGTGTGAGTGTATACATGCACATTTTGAGTGGGTGACAATAAAGGAAATCAGAATATACAGGTTCTCACATGGCCACATGTAAAAGATTGAATTCATGTCATGGCCTTAATCTAAATAGCATTTTCCAGTGCAAGTAATAAATAATAGTAAAAATCTCATATGTTTGGTATTTCAAGAAAAAGAATATAAAACAAGGTGTGGACTTTTATTATTATTATTTTATTTTTACTTCTTTTATTTACAGGGGAAAATACTTAGGCCTAGGCAAACTTTCTCTTGCTTTTCCCTTGAAGATAGGATTATCACCCACTTTTCCTCTTCTTTTTTACTCCTGTTAGCTGGATGGTCTTTCACCCATGGCCACTCTCTACGACCAGACTGTGGAGCGGAAGCAGTTAGCCCTAATCCCCGCTCCCTGGTTGCCTCTTAGGGAAACGACCTAGGCTCTTTGCATTGTAAAGTTTTACTGCTCAGCACCATGGGGAAACACATAAAGAACCAAACTATTTCACATAAAAAGGGTAAAAACACTTACACTGTGTATTTTAAGAGTTAAGAACAGAATTTGGAGTCATGTTGCCAAGTTCCCCTACTTAATTAGCTTTGTTGCCGTGGTCAAAATATTTAACTGCTCCTTTTTCTCTGTAGTACCAAGATGATAATCATATGCCTGCCTCACATGACATTGTGTGGATGAAATGAAATCATGCCTGTAAAGTGCTTAATACAGTGCCTGACTGTTCAGTGTGTTTATTTCTTCTTTCATTAGAATAAAACAAAGGCACAGTCCTTAGGGCTTAGCCATTCATATGTACTTCCAAAGGCAAAATACAAAAGATGACTTTTTTGAATACTCAGGTTAGCATTTCACTAAAATGGAGTGTGGAAGAAATCTGCAGTACCAGTGAAGTTCCAGGGTAGTCGAAGATGCTACGTATCTGAAAAGCCTTGTTCGACTTACTTTTTGGGACTTGTATCGCTAGAATTAGCAATAATAATAACAAATATTATTATTTTTAGGCATGAACTAATTGTTACATTTGTATTAATCTGAAATTATAAAACAGATGCACCAGTTCATACTTGTACAACCTATGACTGTACAGATAAAAGAACGTTGTGTCAGCAGGTACTTCTGTGTTTCGACAAGTTGTTTCTGATGGCAAAGTAACTAAGTGAAATGGACAGAACTTGGTAATAATCAAAACACATGATCTACTTTACTGCCACTGGCACAACATGGCTGCACAGAATGGTGACTAAATCATTCTATCAGAATTTAAATGTTCAGGATACATTGACAATTAAATAGTAAAATTGGAGGTTATTGTGAAGGTGTCTATAGCTTCTACTGAACTAAATAGATTTTATTATCAATCTTCAGAGAGAGGAGTCGAGGAAGTCTTTTTGCAATAGTTGTTTTTACCAAGGTATAGGGAGCAACTGGAAGATGAAAAAGTATGCAGAAAGGCAAGGAGAATTGGAGAATTCTGGAAAGAAACTCATGATAGAAATCTGTGTAGGGACATAGAGAAGAGAGTGTACACCTTCAGTTTGAAGAGCTGTGAGGATTTCTTATAGCATTAGGACACCAGCTGAATTTAGACTAATAGTGAGAAAGTGCTGAAAAAGTAATAAGGGACAAATTCTTTAAGTATCACCTTGGATATTTTAAGGAGTTTAGACTTTTATTTTGGGGGGTATGTGTGTGTATGGCAGAGTGTAGGATGTATGGGAGGGAGGTCTGGGGAAGGAGGTTAGTGATGGGACCCAAATACATTTCAGAAAAACTCCAGGCTGCAGCAGGCAGAATGGCGTGGGTAAGGCTAAGAGAAGCAAAAGTAATCTGAAAGGAATCTAGTTCGGAATGGACGTAAAGATGGTAAGAAAAGAAAATGGCGTTTGTGGACTGGAGGAATCAATCCTAAAAGTGATAATCAAGTGGAAATTACCAGTCACAACTACAAATGGATAAAAATAGACACATTTAAGATTGTGTTTTTCTGAGTGTGGGATTTATTTGGAAAAGTCAGGGAGAAGCAGTCCATCGGGACCATCATTAAACTGCAGAGTGAGTGGGAAATGTCATCAGGGGAGAATATATTCATGGGCGCTTGAGGCAGGAGACATAAAAGTTATAAAAGTCCTACCTGATTCACAATCTGGCTCCATGATGGCCCCAATTATGTCATTACATAGGAAAGGTGGGACAAAGAACTTGTGTGATTTCAACCTCATATAATCAATAGCTGATAACAGAAGATGTTTCAGTCACCAATTCCCTCGCCCCCCAAATAAATTCCTTATGGCTTGAAATAACAACAATCACGGAGTTTGCTTACGGATCTGCACTTTGTTGTACAGGGTTACATACAGGTGGTTCACACCTGATCCCCAACAACTGGTGATGCAAAACCTCAGGGCTGGGTCACCTGAGGCTGCTGTTTCAGGTTTCTTGATGCGGTTTCTCCAGCAGAAGCTCTCAGGAGAGTCTGACTTTTTATACGACTTCTCAAAAATCTGAGGGCAGTATTCTGACAAATCCAGTGGGAGCTTTGAGGCCTCTTCTGAGTAGACTGAGAGATCTACAAATGTCGCTTCCGCTCATTCTATTGATTAAACAAGTCATTAAGGAGGAGAATTAGGCTCCATTTTTCAAGATAGAGGGCAGAGAAATCTTTCTGGCCAAGATTTTACTTGGGTACTTGAAGGTTATGTTTTTTAACTCTTTCCTCCTCAAAGGAGAATTATGCACTGTTGCCATTTTCAGTAAATAATAATATATATCCTAACAAAACTAACTACAATGCCATTTATTTATTATAAGTTATGGACCAGAAGTTGACCTGGACTGATTTTACTAAGGAAAAAACTATAGTTCTTTATAAACAATTACCAACTCGCTTCTGTTAAAAGTGAGAGAATATGAGGAAATGTACCTAACTATTAATAATTGCTATAGGTAAACTGTCACTTACATTGCAAGAAATCTAAACATTCTGTTAGTCACTTTAACATGAGTAATGGAGAGAGGTATCCAAAATGGGAGGAGGAAAATGCAAAAAAAGGTTAAGATCTGGAACTTGTCCCTGATGAAATGCGGAATCAGAAAGACACAGGCTCCCTGTTTTGTACAAACGGTGGTGATAAGGACAAGGCCTGGGTGATGAGTGATTGCCTGGAGTCAGAGCTGTTCCTCAGAGATGGAATGCAGTTAGTCAGGACTATTTTGTTTTAAAGAGCATGGCAGGGGCCAAGTTCCATGGGAGCACGTAAAGTTTTCAGGAGTCCTGGGCCAAGGAGCTGGCGGGGGTTTGGATCGTTGTGCAACCTGGCGGTCTTTGCCACGCATGTGTCAGGGCCGAATGCTTGCTGCATTAGAAAGAAAGGAATTTCCCCAGCAGTAAGCAGTATTTGATCTTGGAATGTTCTAACCGTGGCTTTTAAGTAGAGTAAGTGTCAATTGTCAGGCAGTTGATTTTTGTTCTGCAGTTTTGATATGATCAACTGTATTAAGAACTAAATATTCTTAACTCACAATTTGAATTTATGAAAAAAAGCATATATAGACACAAAGTAGACAGTTTTTAAATATTTGTGGAAGAGAAATACAATTGCTCTAAGCTAGTCTTTGTATAATTTTGAAGACCTCTGTAGTTCCATTCAAACAGTATATAAAAGATGCATAGATTCTCTTTTTAACATTTTCAAGAAACTAAAATGTAGTGGAGCTGTTTCCATTATCACTGCTGGAATAAGAAATAATGATTTTTTTAAAAAAAATGTGAATACAATAATTCCTTTAAAGCTATAACCAAAGATGTTCTATACCAAAACAAGTTTTAGAAATTTTTAAAAATAATGTTTAATGTGAAAATGCTTTATTCATGTATTCAGGAGTACTATAGATGCAAAATTAGAAAAATGTTTCAGCTCCTGTGTTGAATCACTGAAATATGTACAAAGTTTAACTGCCCTGAGGTCATATCTAAGCGGTTCACTAAATCAACATTATATTAATCTTTGTTTATTCTCCTGATTCTTGAAGATTAAGCACAGAACATGCCTCAGGTCTAAGCTTAATGTCAACATTAAAAATTAGCAGGAAGAATGTATCCAATAGGAAGAAGTATTTAAAAGTAAGAGAGATAACAGTACACAGGAAGAAAGGATGTCAAGAAGATAAACAGTAAAATTCAAAACAGAAACACCACATGACACATTTCTTTACCTCACACTTAGGTGCAGACTTATGAGCTATTTGTTAACCTCCAGGGAACCTGCGAGTTTTAAAGTTTGTGAACTTTAAAGTTTGAATATCTAGATTATAGTTACAGTTTTAAAGAAAATCAAAGACCAAACTCTTTACCCAGACATCATAAATTAATGTACTTTCAACCTCTTAGTTAATAAGCATTGGCAATTTAATGAGTAGCAAAAGAATTAAATGAAAAATACATACAAACCTACGTAAATCTAATTTGGCTTCGGAAGATCAAGTTTGGTTTCTCCTACTCATGGAAAGACTGGGTGTAACTTCTTTTGACTTATTTAAATCTATAAAAATATTCTGGTTTATACATACACAATATGTTCAATCAGTTATCCTCATTACTAATTTCCTCAATGTTTGCACTGTTTCAATGGCAATGGGAAGGAAATACACAATTAGAAATATTTTCAGTTCACCAATTGCTAAAATATCTCTTTATATGATGTAAAGCGCAAGCAAAATCTAATGCGCAGCATTTCCAACCCATGGAATTATTTTAATCATTAAGGAACAGGACAGCCTGCATCTTGTCAGCTAAACTGCAAGGGACTTGAGATTAGGAATCAAGTCCTAGCAGGCTCTATGTCCCTTGATAACCATCTGCCTTACTCAGAGAAGATGGTGATCACTATTTATTGACTTGGATAAAATTGTGATGTGGTCAGTTTCATAAAACCATTGTCAGTGGAAATCAGGCTTTTCAATGGAACTGCAAGGAAAGCAACCAAGGACCCACAGGAGAGACATTGTGATATGACAAGAGGATTTATTTGTGTGAAAATAGAACCTGCTACTGGGTTGTCACTGCCCCTTCTTCCTTTGTCTCACAATGGAAAAAGTGCAACCATGTCCTCAGAAAGGCTCAACAAAAGCCAGCATCCAGATCTTTGCTTCATACTAAAGCTTAGTCTTTTCCAGCGCGTGCCTCTGCCGCAAGCCCTGGTAGCTGCCAGACCAACATGGTCACATGCTTAGCTGAGAGACAGCACAGGACCACACGGGGTAAGTGCATTCCTGGGTGTGGGGGAAGAAAGAATGAGGGGTGGGGGCTTCTTTTCTCCCCTAGGATAATATTAGCTTGGGTTTGGGATGGCCCAGGTGTTTTTCTAAAGAACCAATGAACTTCCTAAGCTTGGACGGGCTTTTGATAGGTCTACCTCCTAGTTCTAGTGACAGACAGGCTTCTATGGTCATGCTCCTTTCTCTGTGCCCCACAACAATCCAGCCCTGGAGGAGGAAGGGAGGAGTGTTAATTCCTTTGGCTGAGCAAGGCTGCAATCCCCTAGGGCATGAAACTGTAGATTCCTGGCGAACTCAACAGGCTAATGTTCCCCAGTTTATTAAGTTCAATGTCTAATTCCCTTTGCGTCCCTTTCCTTTATTATAATTAGCTAATTAGTTATGGTAACAAAACCATCATTATCACATTAAATTTGTAACCTGAGAGAACATTTGCTTCTGTGGGAACTAACTGAAGTAGTTAGTACTTGTAGAACTACCAGATCCTAGCACTCAGGTACAAAAAAATAAAAGATTTAAAAGAATGTAGTTATTTGGAGTGACCGCTCAGGAATTTCAAATACTATGTTTGTGCTTCAGAATTGGCTTGAAAAGATCTAGAGAACCTAAAAAAAGATTAATATCTCAAATGTTATAGTATCATCTCTGTTCCATTAAGAGAATCTCAATTAAATTATGAATATCTTGGGTGATTTTTACCTTTTATGTAATAGATTTTCTTTTGCAAGATACTATGAGATGGAAGAGAAGGGATAAAGGTTGTAAATATGCTCTCTTTCCATGGATCTCCCAAAGCCTGGCTAAAGGAAAATCTGTCTACTCAACTTCCTTTTATTTCTGGCAAAAACTTGTTTTTTTTACTAATTATCCCCAGCTGTAGCAGATTCTGTACTTCTTATTTTTAACTTTATATGCTCTAACATCTGTATACTTTTTGTTTGGGATATTAGGTCTTAAAATGGGAAATCTTTAGGGAGGGATGAATATAATATGATTGTCTAAGAAGAAAAAAATGAAAAACTTGAAGGTGAATGATCGTCCCTTGTATTCTTCCTATTTGTTGCCAGTCATCTACTCATAATCATTGTATTGGTATTTGCATATAGTAACAATGGAGCAGACTCTATTGAATATCAATAATTTTGATATAATTCATTTTTTAAAGTTTCTCTATTTTTCATATTTTTCTTTCAAAGAGAATCGACATGCCAACTTCTAATTTTTAATTCACCCCTGTCCCCATTATGCAGAATTTACCCACAGTACTCCAGGTTCTTTTGAGGACTCTTTACATTTCCTAGTGAATGATGGCAGTAAAACTGTAAGAAATAAGTAAGATAAGAAGGATGCAAACACAAAGAGGTACGTAGTGGATCATGGTGAGTTTTGACATGCTATACACCTGCTCGCTTTGTGTTTGCCCTGGTTGGCATTATCTTTTGCTTGCTTTTGCGATGATTTCATCATTCATACTTAAGTAAAAATGGAGAAAAAACTAACAGTTCCTTTGACTTTTAGCTGGTGCATTTCCTGCTAATTCCAAAGCTTGAAAATGAGTAACATTTACAATTTAAGTAAATGTTAAAACAATATGCATTTCCATAAGCTATAATATAATTCTTTGGAAATGATAAAAACACATCAACTTTTTTAATAAAAAAAAATTCTAATTTGAAAACCATGGACCCCAGGCAAGACAATCTTCCTGAAGAAGTTCAACATGAACAACAATAATAAAAATCAGTCATATTTTATATTTTGCAGATTTTCTTAGTGTAAGACAATGCCTTTATTGGTATTGATTTTTCATGAATTAAGTCAGTTTGTTAAATTTTAAGACTTGTTAAATTTTCTTATTTGTATTAAATGGCCTGGCTATATAGTCTGCCAAAGTGACAATTTTTACAAGTCTTATGCTACATTTATTTTGTTTTGTTTATCGCATTGACCATGTTATATTTTATGTTCAAGAGTAATCAGTGATTGGGCAATGCTCATTTATTTGTTTTTTATCTTGTATCTCATTTTCCAATTGTGGAAACTGTTATACTATCATCATTGAAAATAAAATACTGGACAGATTTGTATAATATAAGAATTAATTATTATTTAAACTTCATTAGAACTGAAGAATGGAAACATCTAAGTTTAGGGCACTGAGAAAGGAGAAATTTGTTTTTTTATTACCATTTTAAATTCCTTAATTCATTTTGTTCTTTTAAGTTTTCCATTTTTTAGTGCCATTTTCTCATTTTATAATCTAGAAATCTATTCATTTTTTGTGGACTTTCAAATACATTAGTAAATTGTTCAGCACAATGTTCTCTTTATTATATTTTAAATTTTCTGTTGTTTAGTAAGTCACCTCTTTCATTCTATATTTTTATTTTTATCTTCTCTTCTATTTTTAAATTGGGCTTCCAGAATCTATCGTATTAATTTCTTTAAACACTTGGTTTGTTAATTTTGCCAATTTTTATTGTATTATTTTTGTTCCTTATTATGTTCTTTCTGCTTTTAAAACCTCTTGCTTTTCTTTGCTGTTTTTTTGGGGGGTTAAATGTTTAGCTCATTTTAATTACACTGACATAAGCAACAATTTGACTCCACATAAAACTTATATTTTATAATCTTTTCCTTTAACGTGAGAAATATTACAATATTGACTTCATACATTTTAGTTTCTTTTAAGAATTGTATTGGCTACCTGAGTCACATACCTTTCTTGGTTTGTTATTTTTGGAAACTGTAAAGTTTCCTCCTTTGAATTTATGTTCTTAAACCTTTTCATGCATCTAGTATAGGCTTTCCCAGCTACCCCCTGGGATATCTATGATGACTTCCAACCCGAAGTCTCTCTTTTTCCTTTAATTCCAGGAAATGTGGCATTATTTCTTTTCAGTCTTCTTTCCAGTGATTTTCCCATCCCTTGCTAGTACTTTATCACCAAGATATCAGCACACCTACTACTTTGCAACATCTTTTAGCTGTTCTTTGCATAATTTATTTCTCTTCATGTTCTCTCTGTCTTCTGGGGAGAATTCCTCTGCTGATATGCCGGTGAACTAGTTTAGTCTTTGCATTCCTTCTTCTTTCATTCCATCTATTGAGTCTTAAACTCTTATTTAACTCATATCTAGTATGTCAACTTTTACCTGTAAGATTTTGTTTTTAATTCATACTGCCAATATTGTTCATTATCTCTGGAGAATAATATCTCTGGTAGGAAAATATTGGACCATCCGTTCCAACAGTTTTGCTTTAGGTTATGCATGATATATGTTTTTGTTTTCTTTTATAACAATTATATTATTCAAGTGTCTAGTTCAGGAGTTGGCAAACAAAGTCTCATAGGCCAAAACTGGGCCTCTCCCTACATTTATAAGTAAAGTTTCAGTGGAACAGCAACACATTTCTTTACGTATTGTTGGCAGCTGATTTCATGCACATCAGTAAGAGTTGAATAATTGGATAGAGACTATGTGGCTTGCTAGGGGTCAAGTGCTCGTTATCTGGCTACTTGCCACTTACAGAATTTGCTGACCATGTATCTAGTCAATTTCACCTTTGAGTTCATGTTCCTTGAAGGTGTTAGTCTCTCTGTTAATGTGTATTGGGAATGATTGGAAGCCTAGCTATTTGCATTGTTAAGGATACATTTAGAGAAAGGGGGGGGGGAGAGAGAGAGAGAGAGAGAGAGAGAGAGAGAGAGAGAGAGAGAGAGAGAGAAAACAGCAGAAAGTAAGTATCTCCAGGGTGGAAGTTCATCCCTTGAGAGAAGTTCTTCTGTTGCTTCATCACCAGGCAACTAATTTAGCCAACATTTATCTTGAATTTCTTTGAAAGGTATGGCCTTGAGGGAAGTGTAATAGTTATTACAGGATGCTGCTGTTGTTTCCCCTCAGCTTTGCAACACAGTTCTAGCTATTAGTTCTGCCCCTGCAACCCTCTCCAGAAATTGCTGTCATCCTAAGGGGGTCACCCTGCTTGGTTCCCCATCCCTAGTGATTGGCATCTAATGATCAGTCACCACTGAGTACAAAGGCCTGGCTCCCTGGTCTCAATTAGAGAAATCACTGAAGGGCCACCACAGCTCTAGAATTTCCTGCAGGATTGGTTGACCTTGCTGTAGCATTACAATGCAGTTCCGTTTTATTTTTCTACCTAATTCCAATTTTGCTCTTTTCTAGATAGTGTTCTAGAGAATACTTCCTACTTACAGACTTGAAACTCAAGACAGCTTCCTGGGCTTGCCCTGAGAGGAAAGGAAGTCTCCCTAACTTTTTCCCATTGTGCTTGAGGTACAAAGAATGAGGAGATCAGGAGGAAAAATCACAGAAGAAAAGCTGGTCCGTCTAACATGGTTTACATCAGCTCCTTTCGGGATCAATATCCTTCTGCTGTTCAGATTCGACTCAGTAAGATTGGGCAGCTTGGCCTCTCGCTGACATTTCCATAAGGCAATTATACTCTTGAGGCAACTTTTATCCTCTCTGAGCCCGGAGACAGAAATAGAACTCTAAAGCCCAGTTCCAGTCTTTCCTCCAACGGCTGTCATTGTAAGCCCCTTTATCGAGACTGCTGACCCCTCTCTTCCTTCCAATCCCTATCGCTTCCCACGTGTACACATCAGCTTATGATATGGTTAATAACATTGTATTTTTGTTTGTTTTAATTCCTGCTTCACTTTGATTTATGCTTTGCTTTCACTCACAAACACAAAGTTTGTTTTATTTGGCGGGCAGAGATGCTCGATTCAGATATAAAACTGTATTGAGGGTATTCAAATAGAAATCCACATCTTCTATTAGCAATCTTTAGCTAATGATGAGATTTTTTCTTTGCTTTAACTGCTCAACCAAAGAGACCTCCTAGAAACTCAAAAATACAACACTAGTTATTAATGGGTGCTCTCTATGTTACCCCGCAGTGGAAAACAACCTCTATTTTTTTAAATTTTATTTTAATTGTTGTTCTTGTACAGTTTTCTGTCTTTTACTCCCATCCCAGCCCACTGCTCCAGCCCTCTCCAACCTCCCTGCCATTTTCAGCCTCCCCCCATTTTTTGTCCATGTGTCCTTTATACTTGTTGCTCTAAACCCTTCCCCTTTTTCCCTGAAAACAACCTCTATTAAAATATTTTTGTTTACAGCCTTCCTAGGAATGGAGGTTGAGGGTTGCCAATTATTCTTAGCACACTCTTACCCTAGATAATATATCTGCCCACACTACACAGTAACTGTTTCCAAACTTATCCACTCTCTTCAGACTCTCCAACTCAGGCTCTCTCCCTTCACCTTCCACCATGCAGATGGCTTTCATTCTGACCTCGGAGAGAGTAGAAACCATCAGAGCATCATATGAAAGTGACTTTCCCATTAGCATGGACAGAAGTCCCCCTTACCCCTTCATTTTCCATGGTTTTAGTTATCCATGGTCAATCATGGTCTGGAAATATTAAATGGAAAATTCCAGAATAAACAATTCATAAGCTTTAAATTGCATGCTGTTCTGAGTAGCATGGTGCAGTCTCATGCTGCCGTGCCCCGTCCACCTGAGACGTGAATCACCCTGTCGTCCAGCATATCCACGCTGTCCACGCAGCCTCGTTATCAGATCGACTGCTGGCGTTCAGGTAACCCTTACTTTACTGAGTAAAGGCCCCAAAGCCCAAGAGTAGCCATACTGGCAATTTGCATATGCCAAAGAGCAGCTGTAAAGTCCTTCCTTTAAGGAAAAATGTGAAAGTTCTCAAGTTAGTGAGGCATTTTCTCATCTCATATCATCACAAGAAGGATGAGTACAATACAATTAGATATTTTGAGAGGGAGAAAGACAGGGAGAGAGAGAGCACAGTCACATAACATTGATCACAGTATATTATATAATTATTTTATTTTATTTCTACATATTGTCGCTAATCTCTTACTGGGCCTAACATATAAATTAAACTTTATCATAAATCTGTGGTTTCAGGCATTTACCTGGGGGTATTGAAACATATCCACATGGATAAGGGAGGACTATCGTGTAGAATGATAACATCTCCTCTGAGTCCCAGCCTGAGCTGGCCAGTTGCTATCTCACATTCACCTCCATGCTCCAAAGGCTGGTTCCGTTCAATCCATCCAAAACCGTAATTACAAGCTTCAGGGTCAAACCTGGTTCTCCTGACTCTCTCCCAGGTGGCCTCTCTGGTTTTACAGGACAGCCACTTATCCAACCATTGAGATCAGAAATCTGGGTGTCCACATATCATTCTCATTTGCAGTCGCCAACAAATTCTGACACTTTTGCCTGTCGTTTCCTCTTGAATCTATTTATCTCCCTGTCTATTGGTACTATCCTAGTGCAAACAATAACAATTCTCTTACCTGGGGTGGTGTGACAGCCTCTTAATTGGCCTCCCCACAAAGGTTTCTACTCTCTCCGATCTTTTCTTTATACTTTAGTCAACTAGATTGTTAAAGACTGTTAATACGGTTGTGTTGTTATTCATATTGAAACATATTCTTAGGATAAAAACTGTAAATCCTTCACAGGCTCCACTACATTCTACACAGCCCGGCTTGTGCTGCCACGCAGCTGCCGTCAGGTAGACAGCACTGCTGCATCACGTTTGACAATACGGAGGAGGACCAAAGACTCGGAAAAGTGAAGAAGCCTTCCTATAGCTTGTGATAGATGCTGTGATGTCCAGCGCAAATTCTGAGCCTCTTCTTCCGAGCACTTCCGAGCACAAATTCTACCCTTCTCCTCTTCAACGCTGCTTTTAAGGATGCCACTGTGTTCACGCAACACTCAGGAAGCACGTGGTAACTAACTGCACTGCTGCCGCTCTGCTGAGATGAGGGGCTGCAGTGTGGATACGCAAGAGCCCTTCCTATGAACTCACCAGCCTGCAGGCAGGTGGCTGCCGGGCAGAGGTGCTTCAGGATAGTTGTCTTTATTTTTTTTCTCAACTGCCTGTAAATGAATTTTGAAAACTAGGAACTCACTTATACATTTTTTAGGATGACACCTAATTTTTTTCATCACTGTAGGTATAAATGGTGTATAATTTTTGGCATATTGTATGTGGAGTTTTTGAAATTAAATTATTATATCAGTTTTAAAATTATATGGAATAAAAGTATAATGGCAATTTGATCCCCACCATTATCCATATAAAATATTCAGTTCTAATTTTTGATTTTTAAAGTTGCAAACAATTAGCATTATTCATATGAAGAAATTATTGGGGATGGTAATATATAATAATAATGATACACAACTATTTCATCTTAAAATGTCTTTGTCAAAGTTGACTTACCTAAAAATATATATTTTAAAGTTTTCCATTTTTTCCACAAATATTTGAAAGTTACTTGAGCTTGAGCCAAAAAAAATGTTTTCTGATCATCTGAGACATTTACTTTCTCTACACCGCCACCAATCTTGGGTGTTGTCCCTCGGCTAACCCAGAGTTTGTCCACTCCAGGGCTGCAGCTGGAGTTAAAGTGTGTGGGGTGAATGTCCTTCTCTCATAAAAGTGAAAGGAGGATTGTAAATCCTGTTGGGAAGGAGAAAGTGCACCCACAGAACAGGTGCCTTTGGAAAGAAGCCATGCGAGTTGGGCATGCGAGTTGGGATCTGGATGGTAACTGAACACCATCCACACCAATGTGACCCTTAGAGAGAGGGGTGGACCACCGTGTCACAGTTTAAAGGTCAGTGAACTATAGAACATAATATATTCAGGAACCTACTGAACCAGTAACTTGAAATACAGCGAGGCTAAGCAAAGTGTCTAAATGTTATTTTTAAGTAGTGAAAATATGTAGGAAAAGAAACTCAGCAATGTCTTTAAAAAATCTAAAGATAAATAGATACAATCATTTGTTTCATAGGGACAAAAATTTAATTTTTTTATTATATCAATTGCTTCCTGAAGATTCACATTATCTTGTCAGGAGAACCTTTGGAACTTGTCCGATTTAAATGATAAATCTGTTAACTCCACATTATGGTATTTGTTTGCTTGGGTGAGGTACAGCTACTAGTAGGTGTCTAGGAGACCTCTGACATTTATGATTTAAAGAAACAGCAGAACTATAATATTTTACTTCTGCTATTATATCAACCACTGTAAAACTTCACATTTCATTTATCATTGTTACGAATAATGCAGAACAGATTTTCTTCAATCACTAAATTGATATGATGCTCTATCAAAGGAGACTGTTCTAACATTTATTTTATATAAATGATAAAATAGAAATTTTCTCCATACTACATCAGTATAGGAGTAGTTATCATAATTTTTATATTGTTACTGAAACAATGTATTTCCTACAAAACAGAGGAATAACATGTTCAAACTCTTTAGGTTTAAATAAAGTACAAGAAAACTTTGGCATGTTAATTTTGTTTCTCAAAGTGATAAAGTCATTTACGTTTCAACTTGTGTTTCTGCGTGTGTGTGCTTGACCTCCTAAAACATTACTTTTAAGAGTCGAATTCAAATGATTGAGATGGCGTGTCACAATGGCAGTTTTATTTGCTTTACCAGTTTCTGATCTTGGACTAAGCCTTAGTGAAGTTTTAGTTTAAATGGGTTCAAAGTCCGTTAATGTTTAATCAAATTTTCATCTCTGATTGTAGTTGCAAAAACACCTTAACTTTGACTTCATATGCATAGCATGATGTAAATAGCATTAATAGGTATTGATACATATACAAACGTATTTATAAATTATATATAAATAATGCTATTAAGTAATCAATAAACATACTGCTTTACTTATAAATTCAATATCTGTATTTATTTTCCCTAATAGTACATGTTCCCGTGGTCCCTTTCAATTTTTAGTTCTGACTGAAACTCAATTCAGTACAACAAAATAATGTTAACTCTCATTGTAGCATCCCCATACTATAAACTACATGAATAAACAGCTTTATAGTTTTATATATACTTATATTAATAAGTTGAACCAATAATTTATATATTTTAACATATATCTGATGTAAGGCTACATTGAAGAAAGCCATTTCTTTTTTTCTTATTTATTTATCTATTTAATTTTAATTGTTTTCTTGTACAGTTTTCTGTCTTTTGCTCCCATCCCAGCCCACCGCCCCAGCCCTGCCCACCTCCCTCCCATTTCCACCCCCTCTAGTTTTTGTCCATGTGTCCTTTATACTTGTTGCTCCAAACCCTTCCCCTTTCCCCCTGGAGGAAGCCAGTTCTTACTATGAAAAATTTTTAAAGAGAAAGGCAAAGATCAACAACACCATTTCAAAACTAATTCTCTCTTCCCTTATGGGGTACCTGGCTCTCATCCAAATGCTTGGAGCGTGGAAAACAAAGAAAGACCCAGTTTGACTTGGCACTTGCCTCACTGCCTTTATTCATAAGTCGTTGGAAAAGCAGTCAGAAAGAGGAGTTTCCCCTTCTCTTGGTCTTCTCTCTCCAAGGACTCAGGACCATCAGACAGAGAATGGCATCGGAGTGTGTTAGATTTTGCGTTCCACTGGATATTTGTCAATGCGTGTTATGCTGCATGTCAACTGAGTATATCTTATGCTCTAGGACCAGGTGTTCATTGATTCATCAGCCAACCAGTGAGGTCTCTGCCTTCTCTCTCCTATGTTTATTGTCTCACTGTCTCTCCTTTTCTCTCCATCTCTCCCTTCCTCTCTCTTTCTCTCATCTCTCTGTACTCTGTTGCTGTCTCTCTGCCCACCATGTCTCCCCCCCACACACACACCATTCTCTCTCACATGTACACTATCTCTGTTTATTTGCCTGTCTCTCTCTCTCTCTCTTTATCTCTCTCTCTCTCTCCCTGTCTCCTCCACATACTCTTAAATTAAATGCAAAGTTGGTACCATTTTGGGGTTCTTCCCTGTAGTGCTTTTTCTCCACAAAATAATAGCAGGATTTTCCCTCCAATGGTAGAGTATTTATCTCTTAAAAAAGCATTTGTATTTTTCAAAATGACTTTAATAAATATATTTTATAATTAAAAAATATTACCAAAGATAATTTCTGGTATTGGTAAGGTTATAAAAAAATGTGCACAATCTTACACTGCAGAAGGGAGTAATGCCAAAAGACTCTCAGGAATAGGAGGATGGAGCCCCCATGTGGGACTCCAATTACCTGCTGGGGCAGGTCTTGGTCTTTGTGTTTATTTCAGCTTTAGAATAAGAAGTATCATGTGCCAATGTATGAAAATGTATTGGTAGATACCCAAATTTACTTAAAAAATTAATATATTAAAAAGAACATCAAAGAGAGTATTTTAATAAAAGCACAGCAGGAAAAGAGACTCAGACTTACATACTTTGCAGCTTAAGGAAATGTAATGAGCTTGCTGATTTCACTCAGTTAATGAACTTTAAGAGCTTATTTTTTGGCTGCATTAAATGTATTTTTCTATTTTATAATACTTCTTTGAGCTCCTTTCTAATATGACTCTGTTTTCTACAAACATTGATATTTAGAAACAATATTTTTACTATAATAAACAAAGGGTTTTATTTTATAAGAAATGGCAAAATTCTGATAGCATGAACAAAGAAAATACATATAACTTCAGCATTAAGTAATATAAACTAAATCTTTGGTGTACTTCTGACTAGTTTTTCTTCACATATATAAGTAATATGTTCAAATATATAAATCATTTGAACACATATATTATCAATTGATGTATGCAATTATTTTTAAATATTGTATTGCTATCCCTACATGTGTGTCATGAAATACTCTTTAATGCATGAGTCTTCAGCTCTGCACCACATTCTATTTTATGAATATTGCATCATTTATTTTACTATTTTTCTGTCACTAAAAATTAAGATTATTGAAAAAAACCCTCATAGACACAGGGAACATATTGGTAGTTGTCAGAGGTGAGAAATGAGAGTGGGCAAAATGGGTGAATGGGGTCAAAAGGTAAAAACTGTAGTTAGTTATAAAATAAATGTCATGGAGATTTAACGTTCAGCATGGTGATCATAGTTCATAGTATTACATTGCATATTTGAAAGTTGCTAAGAGAGCAGATCTTAAAATGCTTGATCACAAGGAAAAATGTGTAAGTCTGCATGGTGACTAGTGTTAATTAGATGTACGTGGTAATTATTTTGCAGTGTATACAAATATTGAATTAATTGTTGTACACTTGAAACTGGTATAACATGTCAATTATACCTCAATTAAAAGTGAGATTATGGCATTACTGGAATATTTTGCTATCATAAATAATACTGTAATAAATACTAAATTATAAATATTCAATTTCTTTCTGATGTCTTTAACATAAATTGTTAGTGATAGAAATACCAATTTATATTAAAATTTAGGCAAAAAATGTTGGACAATATAAAATTTAGATAATAAACATTTTTAGATAATAAAAATTTTAGGTAATATAAAATTTATATTAAAATTTTAGCTAGAAAATTTATGGATTTAAAGCATTTGAAATGTGCTGTCAAAATCTTTCTTATTATTACTGCATATTATTTCATGTCCTATTAACATACCCACATACATGCATATATTCATAGAAACACATATTTTTAACATAGATATGTGTACACAGCACTTTATTTTGTGCCTATTTCTAAATCTGGTTCCCAAGTGGCTCTCTGGCTCAGACGTGCCCCAGCAGGCCAGCTTAGTTTCACATGGCTGCTTTCGCTCCCACCTTGACCTCTTTCCCAGGTACTTCTCAAGGTCCAGTAACCCTGTGGTCATGAACTCCATGGAAGATTATTACAAGATTGTACAACTCTAAGTAGTTTAGATTAATTAGCTTCCATTTTTATTCTACCCATTGTGTGATGCTTTAAAGAGTTTGCTGATTTAATTTAAAATCTCTTACCAAAGCAAATAAGCATGTGCCATTTTTTATTCCGATCCTTTAAACTCTATCCAAAAGTCTTATATGGCACATGATTGTAGTTAAAAGCCTCCACTAATGCTTAATGGCATTACTTTCACCACCGCTCGTATCAAAGTAAATCGAATGCATCGTACATTGAGAAATACATGAAAGCTAGAAGTTTTGGCTTGGTTGTCTCCTTAGTGACATCCTTTCACTGTCATGAGTTATCTTTGGAAGTCACCACGTGACTTGCTCACTTATACCTTATGAGCCCTTAATAATGACTGAGGTACTCACTTCATTATTGAAAAAAGTAACAATTCCAAGATAAATATAGCCCCACATAGTAAAGAAATAGAACTTTCCACTTGTCCAGACCCTGACGATTTTTAACCAGGATGATTTCGAATTCCTGAATGGCTCTTCCCCCATCACTGTGTTGGGGGTGTGTATGTGTGTGTGTAATTTTGGCACTTCATTATTTTAAATGTACAAATAACTTGTGACTTTTGTCTAAAAATTTATTTACTTAATGTAAAGAATAGTTGGTTATTCCCAGAGACTGGGAGGTGAAAAGTTTAACAGCTTGATAACAAGTGTCTGAAATCTCATCCTTAATTTTCAAGTTAATTTCTCATTCTGCTACTCAATGGATCTGTTTATTTTCATATGCACATCATGCATTTCCTACTTTCATACCCTTACTCTCAAAATCCTAGACTAAAATTGATACTCAAGAAAAGGGTAACTTGTTTGGATTACTTGAAAAGGACAAAAATTTATATATGTTAACAATTATTATTACTACTATTATTTTATTTTGTACAAGATTTCTTAACATTCATCTCTCTCAAACCCTAATATTTGCTTGTCTTGCCTCACATCCTAGTCATACTTTACATCTCAGTTACACTAGAATGCTCAGTGTGGAACACTGTCATCATTTTGGGAAAAATTATTTTCTTGAAATATTCTTACTCAGTCCTTAAATATCTTGGATTAACATTCATATTGACAATTTCTTTTCAAAAAATCAAATATATTTGTATAACAAATACATCAACACAGTTGTCAACAAATACTGGGAACAAATAAGGGAACAAATACTTATTGAGTATACATACCATAGGCGTTTCAGTAAATTATATTCATTCACATCTATGCTTTAAACTCTTTTATCAAGTCAAGAAAATAAATACCAGTTATCAATTAAAATGTATTGGCCTTATTTTTATTTTCTTAAAGATTTCATTTATTTATTTTTAGAGAGGGGGAGGGAGGGAGAAAAATGGAGAGCAACATCAATGTGTGGTTGTCTTTTGGGCACCCCCAGTCCCCCCACACACTGGGGACCTGGTCTGCATCCCAGGCATGTGCCCAGGCTTGTGACTGGGAATCCAACTGGCAATCCTTTGGTTTGCAGATCGGCGCTGAATCCACTGAGCCACACCAGCCAGGGCAAAAATGTATTGCTTTAAATCTCAGAAGGATTAGCTCATTTTTTTCAAGGACATATGAGTGAAGGAGATTAGATAAAAATTCTCAGATTTCATACAGTTAAACTTATTTTTCTACTCTTCTATCTCTGATGAAACTACAGACACTCTGGTTGCCCTTCTTTATTACCAGTGCTGGGTACCAGTGTTGAGTCACAGCGAGGTGGTCAGATGGGTACACATGAAGTTTTTCCCAGAACTTCTCATGTTTCAACTGTAGTCTTAATAATGCTAGAATTTTAATAAAGAGAAATATGGAAGTGTGATAGCAGGCAAGGGTATGATGTTGAATAGTTTATTCATTAAAATCTAGCAACAATGACTCATCAAAGATTTCCATTTAATTAATTGCTCGAGTGAGCAACCAAGCTTAACTGTTCCCAATTGTATTTTGAAGAGGATGTACTTCTTAAATGAAATATTATAGCTTATGACCTGATACAGCTTATGTAACGGTGAACATAATAAAAGAAGAGCGAGAACTATGCAGAACTTAAGATGTGTATCTATCTATGTCTCTCTCTGTCTCTGTCTCTCTACACACACACACGCACACACACACACACAGGGTCTGACAGAAGTAATGTCACCCAGAGTGTGGTTGGTAGTGTAGTAGTATGGGTATAATAATGGGTATAATAATTTACAGATTTTTTAATAATTATTATTCAGTTACAGTTGTCCAGCCTTTTTCCCCATTGCTCACCCCTATCTTGTCTGCCCCCCACCCCCACAGTCAACCCCCTTTAATTGTCCATGTTCATGAGTCCTATATTCATGTTCCTTTGCTTGACCCTTCCTCTTCTTTTCCCTGTTATCCCCCACCCTCTTCCCCTTTGGTTACTGTCAGTTTGTTCTTAATTTCCAAGTCTCTGGTTCTATTTTTCTCATTTGTTTGTTTTGTTGATTAGGTTGCAGTTAAAGGTGAGATCATATGGTATTTGTCCCTCACCGTCTGGCTTATTTCACTTAGCATAATGCTCTCCAGTTCCATCCATACTGTTGCTAAAAGTAGGAGCTCCTTCTTTCCTTCCGTTGCAGAGAATCCCATTGTGTAAATGTACCATAGTTTTTTATCCACTCATTTACTGATGGGCACTTAGGTTGTTTCCAGTACTTGGCTATTGTACATTGTGCTGCTATGAACATTGGGGTGCACAGGTTCTTTTGAATTGGTGATTCAGGATTCTTAGGGTATAGTCCCAACAGTGGGATCACTGGATTGAAAGGCAGTTCCATCTTTATGTTTTTGAGGGAATTCCATACTGTTTTCCACAGTGGCTGCACCAGTCTGCATTGCCAGCAACAGTGCAGTAGGGTCCCCTTTTCTCCACACCCTCACCAGCACTTGTTTGTTGATTTATTAATGATGGACATTTTGACCAGTGTGAAGTGGTATCTCATTGTGGTTTTAATTTGCATCTCTGTAATGGCTGGTGATGTGGAGCATTTGTTCACATGTCTATGGGCCTCTGTATATTGTAGGGTGTATTTTCTCCCATCCATAGTTACATTGCTAAATGAATTAATAGATATGTAAAACACTTAGAAATAGATCATACACATTGCAAGATTTATATTCTGTCTATCTATCAAAGCAAATAGCTTGATAACATTATATTAGTTAAAATGTGTTTGTCTCAACAGAAACTCAAATGACAGGCCTTAATTTTATTATCTTATGTATTTAGAAATCTTTTTAAAAATTATTTTCACATTTTTAATTGTTGTTCAAGTACAGTTGTCTCCCCCCCTCCCCACACACACACTCCTGTTATGGGGAGGTTACTGTGCCCCAGAAACCCCATAGGAACTTTGATGGCTCTCCATCACCCTCAACCTGTACCTTCTGTTGCCACTCAAGGTGGCAAGATAGCCCTAGCACGTCCCAGCACTACATGTAGCCATGGCGACATTTGGTGACCAGGAACATTTTCTTCTGTGCAGCTTTTCTCATTAGGGTGGAACATCTGATCATCTTTTCATTGAAATCTCATTAAACAGGATTAAGTGCCTTGCCAATGTCCAACTCAATCACTAGTCAAGGAAAACATCATTTATAAATTGGCCCCAACCAATCCTGATTCAACCAGTGGAGTTTGAAATTGAATAGTAAGAGAAAACTTTAATGACATTATGTTTGTCAGCAAGGTGTCAGCAATCTGGAAGTGGTGGTAGTGGTGGTGAATGGATGGGGTGGGTGGCTAGCAGTGTGCAGTAACATTATCAGAAATTCTTAGCATTTCAGATTAAAATGTATCACACTTCTTAGAGCAGAAAAAGTTGGTGCCACATCCAGAAATTCCTAGACCTCCTTTTTTTGGGAACTGTGTGTTCATTCCTTAAGTTCTATGGGCTTTGCAGGTAAAGACTGGTAATGGCAAGTTTCAGAAGAATGCGCTTGTCTTATCAAAGCTGAGTTGTCTGTATGGATAACGTAGGTTCAGACAGATGGCCTGTGGCTAATAAACGACTAGTGGGCTACAACAACTCAGCTCCCCCAACTCCAGAAGGGACAAACTGTGCCGTTTACCCTACAGAGCTCCCCATGGGATCAGGCTGAGTCTGTACTGCACCTGAAATCACAGCCTTACTTAACTTTGTCCCTTCTCCTATCCTGTTTCCTACACTTCCTTCCTAGTTTCTCCCGGGAGAACTTCCTCGTTAAGTAACTTGCTCTTGAATGTTCAGCTCAGGGTCCTTGGAGAGAACTTGACCTAAGATGGCTTCAAAGTGTTATGAGCATATTCAATATCTGTTACTGAAAATGTTAACCAATCATGAGACAATAATGTTTACAAGATATCTAACTTAGGAAAAAAGAAAGCTGATGCAACTAAAAACAATTATTTCCTCAATTCAATTTCTTGATTTTAAATCTTTGAAATTAATTTTTTTCATGAAAAAGGCATCTTACGACTCATCATCTATTTTTACAATCATCTGATTTTCTATGCTTTATGAGGTAAATATGTTTTACCAAGTTCTTGTGTTAATTAGGCTTTGGACACCATAAATCAAATGCAAATAAAGTGTTTCTAAATGGATATAACCTTATCAGGTGACAACCCTCAATCACTCAAGTGCCATTTCAAGACAAACAATTAGGAAATACTTTTAAATGCTGGAATTACTAAGAGTTCAGTTTTATTTGATTTCGTTGACAAATAACTCTTGCTTACTCTTCCCCTTTGTAAGAACAGGATCTAACAAGGCCTGTACTCTGCAACTCTCTAAGATCTCTAAAGTCAGAAATTACTCTTGAAATAAGACATTTCCTTTGGTGATGACCTCATTTGAAAGGTCAAGGAGTAAATAGGAAATTCTTAGAGATTGAAAGGGCATTGCCGAGAGAGGGAAGGAAATCACTTACTTCATTACTTTCAAAGGACTTTTTTGTTTGAAGGTCAGATTAGGGCTTTCCAGCCTCTGTTTTTTCCCTCATTAAGTCTTTCACGAGAGCGAAGTTTATTTCTTGCTTGCTTCCCCTGTAATAGGGAAGAGAGCTTTCAATTCTTCCTGTGCATTTTCTCCAGCTACATTTGATAAAGAGTGGCAAAAATTGATACCTAATTTAAAGAACGTGGAACAGAATTTTCTTAAATTTATCAAGGCTTAATTTATGTATACATTATATCAAATATGCCTTTATTTTATAACATTATCTTATTAGTATTATGCATATGAAACATCCATGTCATTATTGTTTCTACCTTTCCTATTCAATTATTTTGGCAGTATTAAAAAAAGGAATTATTGCATTGTGGAATTAACTTGTAAACTTTAAATATATATATTATTCATCCATTAGTTATATCCACATAAATTTTAAAGGTCTTATGCATATCAGAATGATTATAACGTTGATTTGAGGAAATATGTAAACATTTTTAATGCAAAGAAACATAAGGTACATGTTAAATAAAACACATAGATTAAGGTGATTCATGGAGGAAGGTACTCACTTGGGAGAAAATGTGATCACTCCCCTAATCCTGAGAGGTACTTATATTCAAATTGTAACTAAAAACATAATAATGACCCAGTTCATCTGAAGGCTATACATATGGTTAAAGTGACAGTTTATTCCGGATAGTAGAATGTCTTGAATGCCAACATACAGTAGGACCTTAATTCAGAAAGTGGAGAAGTGGAAGTTTTCAAGAAGGGGGATTCCATTTCCAAGGCCATTTTAGAAAGATGAAACTGACAGCAGTGGTACGTGTGAAGAAGGAGAAACTTACGGCACAGTGAAAAGTCAGGCGGCCGTTGTAAAGGCCCCAGAGGCCAACATAGGGCGAGGAGACAGACAGCAGGGACACAAGGGCTCTGACGGAGGGTGGCGGTGAAAAATGGTTGGAGTTAGTGGACAAGCAGCAGGGAGGGGTCATGAGTACCTAGTGCCTCCCACTAAGGTGGGATGCAAGGTTACCAATAATAATCAGAGCTAAAGCACAGTGATAGTTTCTTGTATATTTATTATATGTCAAGTATTTTCCTAAAGGTGTTATGTGCATTAACTCTTTTAATTCTCGTGGCATCTCTGTTATCACAGGTATTCGGGCCAAACAAAGCTGTGGTAGTAATTACTATTAAGTAGGCAGAGCAAGTATAAATTCTTTATGTAAGAAGAGTGTTCCTAATCCCACAATTTGGTCAATTGTTTTCAATTAAAATTAATTTTTAAATGAGAATTCTCTATGAAGTCACTATATTACTCAATTTGCCATTACTCATCTGATTATAAATAATTTTTATTGGTCTCATATATATAGGTAAGCCTCTGCTCAGAGAACATATTTCTTTGATATCTCCCAAGAAAACCCTATTTCATTGGAACTTTCAATATCATTTCTCCTGAGATTGGTTCATATTGCTTTGACCAATGGATAATGATAGAATTAAAGGATTGATGGCAGTAAGAAGAGACAGAAAATGGCATTTCTTTGTATTTCAGAAAAATTCTAGAGAAACAAAAAATCAGTTTATAGGCTTAAGGATATATTCTCCAGGGTATATTGGAATGCTCTGTTGCTTAGAGGGGGCCGGTTGTTTTTGTCATATTCAAGCTTCCAGCTAATTAGATAAGGCCCACCCACATAATGGTGAGCAATCTGTTTTACTTAAAGTCCACAGATTTGAATTTTAATCTCATCCAAAAATACCCTCACAGAAATACCCATAATAAAGATTTCAATAAATATCCAGGTACCCTGTGCCCAGCAAGAATTGACACATAAAGTTGACCATCAAATAGCTTATTCAGATATCTTCATAACAAGACTGGCTAAGGACCATCATCTCAGGTGTAAGTTTCTGATAATGGACTTAACGACATAAATCATCACATGCATTAGAAATTTATGAATAAGTAAAAAAGAGAAGAGAGAAAGTTTGGATCTCTAAAACTATAGATATTTTAATACAGAGTGAAATGTTCAAGTCTTAAATCTTCTTATAAGAGAATATATGTCCAAAATTAAGGCAAAAATTGTATTTAAATTAGAAATAATTTTACGCATGAGAACTTGGCTTTATAAAAGTACTTTTTTGTACCAGCAGGAGGCATTTCACAAACCTTACCACAGAGAAGTCTATACAATATGCACTTTCTGTTGTTTTGTTTTTACATGTAGAACAGATTACTAACACCAAATAATATGGAATATAAACCGTATTTAAAAATAAAATTTTAAAAAGAAAAAGGCACCCTGGCTGGCGTGGCTCAGTGGATTGAGCACTGGCCTGTGAACCAAAAGGTCACTGGTTCAATTCCTAGACAGGGCACATGCCTGGGTTGTGGGCCAGGTCCCCAGTAGGGGGTGCATGAGAGGCAACCACACATTGATGTTTCTCTCCTTCTCTTTCTCCCTCCCTTCCCCTTTCTTTAAAAATAAATAAATAAATAAATAAATAAATAAATAAATAAATAAAATCTTAAAAAAAAGAAAAAGGCCACATGCTATATTTATTTTAAGTAAAAGAATGCTCCTGGGATATGAATCTGTAAGCTTTCTGTGCATTGATAATAATAATAACAACAAATTAATTACCAAGAAAATATGTAATAACATGACATTAGACAGTTTTTGTTGTTCTAGTTCTCACAGGACTCTGTGAAGAAAAAAATGGTGGATGTCAAAAACCATGTAAGTTTCCCTCCAAGCCTTAAAGTTATGTGTTAGCTAAGCTCATTTAACAAATGAGAAGATTGAGCATTTGAGACGTCAAGTGGTTTGTGTGAGAAGCAGAGTGACATCTGAGATTCCGTTGACCTGCAGCCTGTCATTGTCACCAACTCGCCTACTGGCATTCAGCTTCCTCATTTATCACCTTAAATGTTGAAAGCACCAATTTAAAATCTACTCATTTACTAACCACTTTAAAAGTAAACACCAAGTGATACCAAGACCTCAAGAAAAGGAAACTGTCCCTCAAACCAGAAAATTGATGGTGTGTGTAGGACATTTCCCTGCAGTTTCACTTTTCAATTTTTCTTATCTATTTAGAATGGAAACCTTCAGTTTTACTTCACTTAGAATTCCTGCGTGCTGAGAATATATCAAAAGAAAAAAACAAACCAAGACAGCAAGTTGGTAACTTCTGGGCCTCTGCCCGTCCCCTGGGTTTGTCGCAGTCACACCGTTTGGTACGTGGCACCGGGACGAAGACATCTGTCCGCTGGGGCTGCTCGACGCTGGCACGCAAGGTGAGGTCACGTACCTTCCCTGATGGATGGATGCCTGGTCATGTTTACCCATGTCTGGTCAAACCAAAATATTTAATTTCCTCAGGAAAACAAAATTAAAGAGACTTTACCCTGACCTTAAGAAGCAGGCATGCCCTAAAAAGTGATGTCTTCCCCTTACATTTGGTCCCTGGGAAGTGACGCAGGTAAAATAATCTGTGTCCTAGAGAGTTAATTAAAAAAATTATTGAACTATTCATATTATTTTATTATATTATATAATTAAATAATTTATTAAGCAAACATTCAATATTACATATTTGTGAGAAAATCTAAATTTCGGATATTTTAATAATATATTTTTAAATGTTATAGGGTTACCAATGGATGTAGTTGCGTTCATAAAGAGGGAAGGACCTGAGGCCTGAACCGTGTACTCTCAGCAATGTGGACAGGCCTCAGCAAGTACAGTATAGAAGTTTGAGGGGACAGAAAAGTAAGCAAATAAAACTTTGAGATGCTGTGAGCATCCTTAAATCTTTTTCTCAGATCCCAATACGTGCCATTTGGGCACGTATTGTCCAAGTTGGGAAGAATCACTTATTTATATTAGTATTTACTGTGTGTTAAACAGTTAACATGTATTATATAATTTAATAATTTCAACAAGCCTGTAAAATATATGCCACAGAAGTCCAATATTGAAGAAAAGATTTCAACTCAGAGTAGTTAAATAAATTTCCCAAGGTCAACAATCACATTCTAATAAAATGCAATTCTATAAGGCATGCAAACTTGATTTGGGTGTCCCATGTCCCATGTAGTTGAACTAGTATGTGTGCATCCTTGTATTGGCATCCTCTGATTTTCTAATATGAAGCTGAGAGGAGACAAGACAGTACTCTTTTTGATCCAATCAAAAAGCCAACAAACACGCAGGAGAATAAAATGTTTGTACTGACACATTCAGCAGGACATTGGAAGAAAGCAGTTTGGTCATCCCAGGAAACTCATCTTCTTAATGAGAGGGCTCCTCAACGGGTTTAAGGTTCTACTGATGGACTTTCTAGTAGCAAGCTAGAGAAAATAAATGCTTGCTACTGTTTTGTTTTTTATTTTTTGCTACATGTTATCCTAGACTGGTAGACAGAAAATGCCTATAGCAGGTAATGATAAAGAATAAAATATTTTGTTAAAACTATACCATTATCAATTCTCACCTTAGCATTTGAAGCCTCATGTTGAGAGGGAAGCTACCGACCTCAATAAAGCAGCTTGCATAACACCTGAAATGCGCTAAGTGCTCAAGGGATGTGAGCTCCATTCCCCTTCTGGCTCTGTCTTCTGAGAAGCGAAACTGCTTGCACAGATACTTTCAGGTCATGGGACTGGTTCTGTGGGTTTAAGAAAGTTTAGGCACAGGATTATCACTTGCATGCTAATTGCAATGTTAATTTAGAGTTCAAGATCAAGATATCTCAGTATTGAATTGAATGCTGAGTTACAGTTCCTTTTAGGCATTTTCTAAGGCATCACATAGCCACCTGACTTTCCGGAAACCCAGGTATCTTTACTGTAAACAGCACATTTATGTTTATTTTATTTAGTGCACATGCATTCTGTGCACATGTCGAAAACCAAAGCAACAGCTAAGAATGCATCTGCATCTTCTGATTGGCTAACTTGCCCGGGGAAAAGCAAAATGTTCAGGTATTTCACAATGCCTGCTGCTCGTGATCCTCTGAGGAGGTCCAACATTTCTCAGAATCTTTCTCTGTGTGTGTGTGTGTGTGTGTGTGTGTGTGTGTGTGTGTGTGTGTGTTTTCCACATTGCAAGAGAAAGAGCATTCTATCTACCTTCAAGGATATTTTTCAGTGACAGCTCATTAAACGCATTCAACAGAGGAAAGTAACATACCATTCACTTGGGAATTGGTGAAGACAGTGGAATGTAGAGAAATGTACAGGGTGAACAGGAAAAAAAACCACACCATTCCAAGAAGATTCCCTGCAATTGCCTATTCATTCAACAGGTGTTAGAAGAGCCAGACACTGTCATAGGTGAGACAGAGCCTGCAATTAATGAGACCTATTTTTTTTTTGTCCAAGGATCTTGCTGAATATCTACTTTATTGGCTGAAAAGTTCATCTCTAATCTTATTGCAAATAACTCAGGGGCCATATGTTCAATTTTAAATTTCCAGCACAATGTAGGTACAAAACAGACATTTTGGGGTGGATGAATGACAAAAGCAGAGCGACAATAGGAACAGAAACACTCTTCTTTCATAAAAAAATGCACCGGCTGCAGTTACTGTTAAACCCAGTCGCAAATGTCTGATGGAGGTGGAGTCCTATGCACTCCATCTGGCCATACACTTACATGTAGAGCTCGGCTTCTACTTCTGAGTAATTTTTGTGAAACATCTTATTAGATTAAAATAACATGTAGAAATGAAGGAAATGAAGGCAACCACTAGTTTCATAGATGTAAACACTTCGCAGTCTTTAATTTTCTTTAAAAACTTACTTGTTTTCTAGATTTTCTTCCATAAATGATGCACTTTTCCTTCTTGAAGTAGTCATAAGATAATCACACATATAGGATACTAAAATTAGGCCTAGCATTTTCATGCTTCAACCTATATGATAAATTCATGACATGGAATTAGAATATTCATAAAACAAGGACAATACACTTAAAGGTTGAACAACATCAGATGGAAATTAGTCTGTAATATAATAATAATCCCTCAAATTGCTGATCACAATGTCAGCTTTCTAGATTTACTGAAAGAGACACATCTGTCTACCCCCAGTATAGCTAAGAAATGAGGTTCTATTACAGTTTGCCAGTGTATTCGCTGTGTGGGCAGTAAAGGGTAAGAGACACCAAAGGATTCTGTCTCTTACATTCTCTCCAAAGAACCAGAGCTGAATTTGTGTCCCCACTCTGCCACTTTCATGCTGTGTGACCAAGTCTGAATGTCTCCTCCTTTTTTCAACTGATATCCTCATCACTAACAGTGCAACTAATGAAGGCAATGCACGTCTAGTGGGAGTGGTGGGAGGTTTTAGTTACATGATGCATATAAAGTAGTAAGTCTATGGAGCAGGAAACGAATTCTCTGTACTCATTTGACCTTTCCCTTCCTTCTTCTGTGAAAGAGCCTACACTCACGCATTGGCTGTCACAGACATGGTGACTGTGGGGTGGCGTAGAGTAAAACTAGGGCAGGACAGGACAATGCTGGACGGACATGCACCCTCGTCGTCATGGTATGATGCTTCTGAGCACCACTGTTATGGCAACCACCGCCAGTCATTGTAGAAGGTCTTAAAGATCAGTAATGGGGGAGAAGTTCCTCCTTCCTGTGTCTTCCAAGGCAGTAGCTTCCGTATTTGCCTCTGTGAATTAAAGCTTCCTGAGCCCAGCACAGTATGTCTGCTCCGGTCCTCAGAATTTTGTATTTTGTGGGCAGCATTTGGTTGTCACTGCTCTACAACATGTGTTCAACCAAGA
The DNA here is from genome assembly GCA_004027475.1 of Anoura caudifer. NCBI lineage: Eukaryota > Metazoa > Chordata > Mammalia > Chiroptera > Phyllostomidae > Anoura > Anoura caudifer. The sequence continues at coordinate 92,545 of PVKU01002103.1, forward strand.
GTCTGTGGATGGTCTTTACAGGCAGATTAATAGCCCTTGTTTTGAAAGGTTAGTGATAATTCAAGAATAGATTCTTGATTTTGAAGAAGATCCTTAACCCATTTTGCTGTCTTGAATTGAACTGGACTTTACATTATATTTGGTCATAAGCACCCATTACGTAATTTCTTTCTCTGGTGCCGCCTTCATAAAACAAGGACAACGAAACAACAGCACATTTAACGGGTGTGCCTGGCACAAAAACCTCAATTCCTTAGCAGTTAAATATTATGACCTTCATATTAAAGAGAAATCCTGTACCATAACATAGATATCAACTGCTGGGAGAATTTGGATGTCTATTTCCTTGGAAATTTTCTGAAAACATTATAGTTTATTATTCTGAGATCTATTTTTGCTGCTTCTGGTGGGCTATTTAGATTCATTTGGTTTCATTTGGTTTTTAAATTGGATTTTGTTTATGATCATTAACCATCTAGTTAAGACCATTCTGGATGAAATTATCCTTATGTGAAAGTATCCATCTGCCTTTTCCATCTTGTATTAGGAAATGAGGGGATTGAAATACACTTTTGGACTTAAGTTTATTTATTTAATCACAACCAAGTTCATGTTTGATATTAAGTCTTTCATGCCTTTTCAAATTCTAAACAATTGTAGTACTGATATTGTCCCTACGGCATCTGGATCTGAAAATTACATGTCACAGTATGTGTGACTGCTCTATCAGAAATATAAACATATTATAAACATGTATATGCACAGGTAGTAACCTGCCAAGGAATAGTTCTAACTGCAGTTGGAAGACTTTTGGAAAAAATGCTGACCCTCGCTGTGTGTGTGTGTGCAAAAATATCTACTAACATTGCTAATTTATTACCTGATTTTAGATTGAGAATCCAAAAATTTTTAGAGGCAAAGTGTGTATCACTATCTATTTACACTACTATATAAGGCCAATTTAATGAGACTCGATGTGTAAGATCCTCTTTTCCCAAACAACTAAGTTGTATTGTAATGATATTACTTTTGCCTTTTTTTATTGGGAAACCTTTTTCTTGTGAATTTTATTAGTTTCATGAACTCATATTGGGACATTTTGCCCATAGTTCCTGTTTTGCTGAGTTCAGAGCATATGTTCCAACATATTTTCTCTCAAAATTTTTACATATGTGTCAAAGAAAATTTAATCCTTATGCTTTTCATTGATTTACAGTTAAACTGAAACTCATCAAAATGTTGTTATGCAAGAGTTTTTTTTTTTTCATTCTAAGAGATATTGCAGTTCTGTCAAATCCCAAGGAAATATTCTGCTGAAATCAAAATATTTTATCTTCTGAATACTTCTTTTTCAGTCTTAATATATATTTTAAGAAACTAAAATAATAACAGATTGTGTTCAATTTTGTCTTTTTATTGGAACTTTCAATATTTTAAACTAACAAATTTCAACTAAATAATTTATATGGAGCACTAACACTTATCAAATTATTTTCTTCTAAGGAATTTAGACAATGTGGTTTGTGACTCTTCAATTTTTGTTTCCATTATTCTAACTCTAATATTTTCATGATTGTAATTCTGAAAGCACATGTTTAAAAACCTATTGTACCACATGATTAACTCTGCGCACACATTCATCACAGAGTCCTGTGTAACAAATACAGAGGACAAGAAGGAGAGAGAGAGCATTACTTATGTTTAAGACTTAAATAACATTGTACTGGTCTGTAATGGGAGGCGCATGGATTGTAGAAGCAGAGCGGAGATAGCTAAAACCACTTTTCTTTGACATAACATCTCAAAGGTGCAAGAAAATTTTTAGAAAGTACATAAAACAATGATGATTAATGAAAGGACGGTGAACTCATACGATGAAAAAGTATATGTCAGACTTCCTCCCACAATGTAGCAGGTAGCTACAAATGCAAGGGAGAGTGAGAACAACCACAAAACAAAGCCAGAGCAATCTTCCTCAAAGAAAGCAAACCAACACATGGACAGACACCTATGTGGTGAGTGTAGGTGGCACCAATGCACACCTTCTTCTTCGAGTCATGGGACACTGCAGTCTTAGGTTTGCTTCTAGTATTTGTCATTCAAAAGCAAAGTTCACTATTTTTCAGGCCACATCCTTTCCAGTAGGTGAAACCACATGCCTGGTCAGATTCCCACATAAGGAGGTACTTGATAGAAAACTTAATTATGCAATAATATCGATCCAGATTAAAGCAAATAAAAATAAACTTCATCAAAAGATCACCAGGGCCATGAAGGGCATGAGAATGAAAGACTGGGTTACGGACAAAAACCAGATTACCCAAAAATAATTCAGTAAACAGAAAAAACCTTAAAATAATGCAAACTATTAGATTGGAAACATGGGAGAAATAAATACTGTCACATAATGAGAACAGAATGTCACAAAAATGATCAAAGTAAAAACTCTTAAAATTAAAATTATAATTAATAAAAAGTTGAATAGTAGACAAACTAGAAAAAAAGAGTAGAGAAAATTTCCTACAAAAGAGGAGATAGGGAGGAAAGGAAATAAAAGCCAAGAGGCATATCATCCATCTAGGGGAGTATTTTTCAACGCTAACTTCTTGGGTGAGCAATTCTTTGTTAATTGCTGGACATTTGTCACTGATGCTCAGAGGCTTAGAACAGGTGTCATTGTAACCATGTAAAACTTCTTGACACACTTTCAAACTCCTCTGAGCGGAAAGTCACCTCTCTCAGCTGGTGTCCACTGATCCAGGAAATCAATACACAACTAATATAAGTTCCAGGAAAGGACACACTCACGCACACACACTAGAACCCGTGTCTGCCACCAGGAATTATCAAGTAGCTTTTATAGTAAAGCCCACCTACTATAAAACACCTGGAAGTCTAGATTAAAGATATATAAATGCATATTTATATATAAAATATATGTCTTCATAAGTGCATAACAGCTTATAAAAAAGTTAAAGAAAATTCTTTGGAACAACAAGATAATAAATCAAGTCCAAAGACAAGATTGGCCTGAGGGTCATTTCCAGCCCCGGAATATAAATCATCTTTTTACCCTCAGGCCAATGCAACCCGGACCCATGAAACACACTCTGTAATAGTTAGCTTGGTATTTTTCTATTTAAAATTTCTAAGAGTCATTTATTTGAGAGCAATAAACTGTCCTTCATTGAATTTTTAGTTGCATAATGTTCCGTTATATGAACTGTCATACACTTTTTCCTCTATGGATGGACTTCTGAGTTGTGATATTATTGTTGTGAGCAACGCTGCTATTCGTGGCTTGAAAAATGGCTGCACGATTTTTGACATTTTTCTTGTCAAAGGACTCTTCTCTCTCCTTGAATCTGGCTTAGCCTGCGATGCTTGAACCAATGAAATGTGGAGAAAAAGATGCCTTTCTGCTTTCAGATCCAGCTCGAAAGAGGATTTAATTCCTGCTCTGGTGTCTTAGATATGAGTTGCAAAAGAGTCTGTATGTAGTTGGAGGGTAGTCTGCCTGTCCTGGTGAAGAGGCCTCACGCAGACGCTCCAACACAAGGTGGACCCTGGCAGAGGCCAGCCTTCTACTGTCCCCACCCCGACACCAGCAGGTGAGTAAAGCTTCACGAAAACTCCACACCAAACCAGTCCCCGATGAACACCACTGAGTGACTTCAGTGACGGTACTTTGAGCAGAAGAATCACTAAAATGGGCCCTGATTTCTGACCCAGCGTATTAAGTGCATGACAAAATGAGAGTCGTTCTAAATCAGAAAGTCTGCAGGTGCTTTGCCATGTAGCAATATATTATGAAAACACTGCAAGTACATTGTGACTATGAGTTCTGCTAGGAGATATGCTTCATAGTGGAACTGCTGGGTCATAGACAGTGAACATTCTCGTATTTGTGAGACAATACAAAAAATTTTTTTCAGGGATTATGCCAAATTACACTCCCACCAGCAGCATAAGATGTGTGCTGATCAACTTTTCCTACAATTTGCTTGCTTCCTCTTTAGCACAATGCTCATTTTTGCCTTTTTGCTTATTTTAGGGACTAATTAGCTTATTTCTTACTGATTTTTAAGAGTTAGGTACAGAATTCGAATACTTATCTTTCTTGATTGTATCTGTGTGCACATATTTCTTTGTGGGTATATATACATGTCTCTTTATTGCATGCTTTGATGAACAAAAGTTCTTAATTTTATCTACTCAAATTTATAAGCATTTTCTTTCATGCTTAACACTACTGGTACATTGCTTAAAATTTTGTCTCTATTTTCAGATACAATATATTTGCTTATATTTTATTTTTGTATAAGCTCCCTGGCTATGTCACCAGTCCCTGAATGCTCCAAAGGCAGAACCGCCTTTGCCTATGGCGGGGTGGCAGCACAACTTTGAACTTGCCCTTGTTACGCAAAGTACCTTAAAATATCATCCACTTCCCTCTTCCTGCAAAGCAGGTTTGTGGGGGTTTACTTTATTTTTGAGGACCCCTGCTCTGTACTGCATTACATATAGGTTAATAAGTCCATCTTTTTCCAATCTGTCATTTACCAAGTGCAGATATATACAGGTCTACCCTTGGCTCTCCATTCCCCTCAGTTCATCTTCTTGCCTACCCCTATACTAATACTACACTCACTGTTACATGTTCAATGCCTATAAGAGAACCTAGAAAGTAATAGTATTTAGCAAATACTTGTTAAGTGAGTGGTTAATGCTGTTTTATAATAAATTCTGAAATACACTATGATAAGTTGAGTTCTCTCACTATTGTTCCTCAGGAGTGTCTTGCTTACCTCTGGGTCTTTGATCAATCATATACATTTTAAATTCAGCTTGGTAAGTGTCTTGAATAACAGTGTTGGGTTTTAAGTCCAAATCATAAAAACCTTATAATTAATCTTCAACAATTATCAACATTTTGAAGTTATGTTTCATATATTACACTTTTTTCCTAGAATATTTTAAAACAAATCCCAGATACCATTCAATTTTGTTAATAGGTACTTTGGTATTCATTTTCAAGAAATCCTAACTTTACATAATTTCAATGTTATTATCAAGTGAGACCAAATTAAAATTATTCCTTAATATTATACCTATTGGTACTTTATTTTTTTGTCTTTTTTAAAGATTTTATTTTATTTCTTTTTAGAGAGAGGGGAAGGGAAGGAGAAAGAGAGGGAGAGAAACATCAGTGTGTGTTTTCCTCTTGCACACTCCCTACTGGGGACCTGGACTGCAACCCAGGCATGTGCCCTCACTGGGAATCGAACAAGTGACCCTTTGGTTCACAGGCCTGCACTCAATCCACTGAGCTACATCAGTCAGGGTCAGTGGTTATTTTCAAATGTCTTGAAGTTTTTGTTTTTTGTTTTGTTTTTTTTTTTCAATTTTTATCCTTCATTAGTTCAATGAGATTCTAAGCGTGAATTGCCCACAGCTTTTGGCTGATTTGTTTCTACTCTGTCTCTCTGTTGCGCGCGCTCTCTCTCTCTCTTTCTCTCTGTGTCTCTCAAAAGCAGTCTCTTCCTCCACTTACTAAGTCATTTCCAAGACCAATTTTTTTGTTTTGATGTTCAATTAGCCAAAAGTACTGAGTATTTAGAATGCACAAATAAATACAAAGTGATAATAAACTTTCAGCCAATGAGCACAGTTAATGATGAAAATGTGAAAACTAAGTCAACATATGGCTAAAAATAGTGGTAAAAACTAGAACTCACCTTCCAGAACCTTAGGAGTGATTGACATTCTGTCACACAGATGCTGCTTGTTTGATCTGTCATGGTTCACAATAGACATGCACTCCACTCTCTCATTCTTCACCTTCCTCTCTTACCTGTCTAAGGGAGTTCCATCTCCAGGCTGTGTGCTCCACAAATTTACTGACCAACAGTAAATTTGCCAGAAGCTGGCAAATGACAACAAAAGCAACTGCAGTTTATTCCTGCTCACGTCTTGGGATATGCTTCCCTTACCTCCCAAGACCCAAAATATATGACCCTTCTTTCCATGTATGCTCATGTTATTTTTAAATTTTGTGATAAATATTTTAAAACAATTTAAGTTTTAGCAATCAAACATTTTGTCTTCAATAAAGCAGGAAAAAAAAACAGATTGCATTTTAAAGGAATAAGTTGTTCCAGAATATCATGCTATTTGTGATGGTTTTGTTATTCCAAAAACTAATTTCTTTTTCAACTGGAATTTGCAGGTTGAGGGACTAATTAGTCTTCTAACATCTTCAGTATCTGGAAACTAGAGATTGACTGATATGAGCTTGTATCATGAGACTGGATTTCTTAAATGGGCATGCTTCTGAAAATATGTGAAGGATTTTGACTTACCTTTTGGAAACTATGCTCTTGACCCCAAAAGCCACTTGCTTGTTAACAATACGGTTTTAGAAAAAATAAACACACAAGTTCATCACCTCCTGGGACTTCGAGTCATTCTGCACATATCCCATCATTCTGCGATGAAGTAATTTATTTCTTCTCCATTTGAATAGCATTAATCGGATCAAAATGTTCCCTCTAAAGAATTTTTTTTCAAATCAAGGAAAGAACTCAAACGTTCTTTTAAAACTTTTTACAATATACCAATTGTAATTTACTTTACATCAACAAAATTCAGAAAACTCAAACTCTATTTTGAAAGTCTGCACTCATTGAACTAGTTTAGGGCCTGACTAGAAATATATATTTTTTTACTATTATAAAGCTGGCAATATGTTTTAAACAATCCACTCTGTGACATGTGTTGCAAAAACTAACAAATTATGTAACTATCTAATCTTGGAGTGCTCTTTTTTATTGGGTTGGTTTGTGTTTTTCCATGCTTTGAAAGCAGCAACCTTGACTAAGACATCAATTGTGCATTGATCATAAAATTGATTATCCATTGTTGACATTATGGATATAAGGAGGGATAAAAGGCTGTTCATAATTTTTCAGGACATAAGGCACAAACCCAAACTATCCACACTGAGATACACAGGGTGGGGCAACAGCAGGTTGACAGTGATGGGGACACAAATCATGGTTTCTTCTGGTATTATTATAGAGACATTGATAAATACACCAACGACTGAAAATTATCTCCCATTCTGAAAAGCTTGAGCAGTTTTCTCCACAATTCACTTAATCGGCTGGCTAATAAATATTCTTATTTTAAAAGGTTCAAAATATGTTATCTTAAAGGCATAATGTTTACTTATGGTTTATTTGTTAAACTTAGTTTTCCCTGTCTGGAATTACTAAACTTAAAGTCCATGATGACTAGTAGTAAGAGTCAGTGTGGTTTTCCTTTTCTTTTTTGTCCAATGAAAACTATTTCTAGCTTAAGTAGTCTACATATGGGAATTAATGAGGGGAAATATCACTCCCTGACCAGACCATAAACATTCAACATGATTATATTAAATTACTGTTCCAACAAGCTAAACAATTGGTATGTTCCACATTTTGAGATATGTTAGCAAAATCTCAGCACATAATGATGGAATCTACTTTGTCCAAGGCACCAAACAAAACACACTGAAAGAAAATATCCAGCCCTAACCTCAATATAATTATAATTTTCTTAGAGTTCAAGGCATGCTTACAACAACAGCAACAACAAAGAAATAGGAAGCAATAAATGACAATAGAGATAATTAACACCAGAAAGGAGTTCACTCTGGGTCTGTGTAATCATGGACCTGATGGACTGAATTTGGTCTTAATGAATTAAAAGATTCAAAAGAAAAAGAGAGAATTATTTAAAGTATGGTTCAAGGTCAAAAGCATAATTTTTGTGTGTGTCAGTAACATGTGGTCTTAAACATAGCCAGGCAGGATTTTTTCATGTTTTGGGGTTGATCTCACATAAAGTAGAGAACTTGCCTTGCAGCGAGGCAGATGTACTTGAATGTTGCCCTAGAAAGAGGCCTCCTCCAAGGGTTGAGGAAGAGTTTAGATTCTCTCATCTGCATTCCATCCTTGTCCACTCCCTGAAGGCGGACAACCAGGGATTTGTGATGTGGGCATCTGTCCACTGCTAAGAACCACTCTGGAACGATTTGTTCAAATCGAGCAAGTTGCAGAGAAACCATCTGTGGGTGACTACTTTTGCATGAAACTTCGAATACACTTGAAAAAATGTCCTAGGGGCAAGATTCTCTTCTTTGTCACAAGTAATCCTGAGACAAATGGGCCTCCAGCTAGAATTGATTCACTTGAAATGTACAAACAGCTCTGATCCTCTCCTTCATCGGCCTCTAAATATTATTGCTCCTCTTATTATTTGTCTAATTATTTAGACAAATATTATTGTCTAAAAAATCTGTGTCAGATATGTAACCCCCTCGTTGTATTAGGGACCCTTTTAATGCAGTCAATGTTAGCTCTCCATGTTGATTCTCAAGTTGTATGAGAATCTAATTTTAGATGGGTAGGTCTGGATTAAAGTTAACTGGGCAAACACTATAGACAAAAGATGTTTCTAAACAAAACAGGGTACTTGCCTTTAAGTTGTTTGCCCCCCGCTAAAGACCGTGCCTTTTTACTAGTGGAGGGGTGTGTGGTTAGAGAGTGACTTGACTTCACGAGGGCGCTCAGCGTGAAGGCAGCACTCCGTGCACCGCTACTTGAAATAGCAATCGATATAATCTTATCAAATAGCTTTAGCAATATGGAATTTAGCAATACATGTTTAGAAACTTAAAAGAATTCACACCACTTTACTCTGTAATTCTCAAATGTAAAAAATGCTACCAACATGAACAGAAATACCTTCAGAAGGAAAATATAAAAAAATGCTTATCTCTGAACACCAGAATTGTGAGTGATTTTTTAAAATGTCAAACTCATCCTCTCCAGCTCATTCATGAAGGTATCTAGCAAATGGGACTGTTTCTTACCATTTATATTTTCACTATGGAGGAGCATATCTACATTTTTTTTCCTCATCATTTGCACACACAGGCACACACACTCTTCCTGAAAAAAGACAAGAACCTTCTAACAAAACAGTCCTCAGCACTTCCTTTTCAAACGGAGAAGTGGATTTTAAAAGGTGTAATTGAACCTGAGTCTTTGAGTCATACCTCTCAGCCTTGTTTGACTTAGATCATTTCTTCCTTCCCATGAAAATACAAATATTCAGAGTTTGGTTCAACTCAATGAAGCAAAGAGGTTGTGGGATTACATTCACTGTGAGCAAATGTTCACAGTCATTTCTATGTATATGCATGCAAAATTATTTCTTAATTTTTATCTTCAATTACACTTGCTTTGGTATCATTAGAAATTAAAAAAAGGGAATGTACCTATTAACACAACTGTACCCTGAGGGTGAAATACAACTATGGAAATATTTTGTTCATATCAAAAGTTACCTTTTATTTATAATACATAATTTAGTTTTATACTATGTTATTAACAAGTATATGCAATATTTATTAAATATCATTTTTGTGATAAAATTATTTGAGTATCTTAACACAGTACTATGTGATAATACTGTCTTACTATATAATACCATTTAGTTATATTAATAATAATAAAATATTTTATTAAATTGTATTTTATTAATAGCATTTTATTAAAGTCAGCCAATCATGTTATGGCACTTCTTCTCCTTTCTAATTTGATTAAAATGTAAATATTTAGTCTGTGCTCATAGCTTCTGCTAAAGCATAAAGACCTAGTACCTGGGAGTCCTGATAGTGATAACAAAATCAGTTACAATGGTGACAAAGATTGAGCTAAATTGGCTTAAACAGCAAACATTTGTGAAAATAAAATTACAGAAAAAATAATTTGGATAAGCATTTCACTTTTAGTAATTACTAGAGTATAAATATTTTCTACCTCTTCAACTTCAGATATCCAAACTAAAAGCTATTTAATGAATTTGACCCAACATACATATATATAGATGTACTTAGTTATAAATATAACTATTTATAAATAGATATAAATAGTTATATATATCATGTAGATGATATGTAACTAGTTATAAACATAACTAGTTATAAATATATACGAATAGTTATATATCTCACTAGATGAATCATATAGTCTATATAAGAATATTAGCTCTGGAAAAGACCATCAAAGTTGTCTATTCTAGATATTTATCTTTTTAAGTGCATGAACACAGTCACTTAACTAATATTCGATATGAGAGTAGAATCCAGGCCTCCACAAGCCCACTGCAGGACATTTTCTAAATGTGCCCCAGTTAATCTGCTAAACTCTGGAATGTACTTAAACTTGAGATGAGGCCAGGTGGTCTCAAAACTAACAAACAAATGCAGACCTTCTCATGTTGTGTCCAGATTGTACCTTGCACCTGATGCTAGAATTCATTATAAGATGTAGAAACATCAATGAGGAATGAATTATGGAAGGTCTTCTGATCTTCAGGTTCTCCATAAGGCTCTTTAAATGTGTAATTTATTTCCCTGTGACAAGCACCTTCGGAATGATACATCACTATCCCTGTGGTAGAAATGAAAATACTGAGGTTCATAGGTCCAGGAAACAAATTTATTGTAGTAAAATCAGAATTTCGATCATACTCTGCTTGATTATAAAAGTCGAAGTTCTCTCTACTAAATCAAAAGGAATCTATAAGACTCTTTACTAAAGTATTTGGCTTAAGATTGAATATGTTATCATTATTAACATCTTTAGAGGAAAGGATCAATATTGCCCTGTAAAGATACATCTATTGGTCACGTAAAGGACTCATTCTTGTCTTGAACTTATTCACCATGCTTGAGATAGGAAACAAATGACACACTCAAAAGTGGATCGTTTTAAGAATTGTTTTGACAGCAATAGTAAACAAAGGTATAGACTTACTGGAGGGAAACCTCAAAGGGAGCTGGACCAGCACAGTGAAGCCTCGACTCAAAGGCAGGGACAGGTTACCAGAAGCTGAAAGGGGAAGAACTGCAGGGAACACGTTGCCTTGAGAGGAGTGATGATTTCCGCCTAGAAGCAAACTCACAGGACAATGTCCAAGGAGTTTAATACCCTAACGTCAGGCTCATGCATCCCTCTCTCAGAGGGTCAGCGAGGACTCCTTGGGTGTTAACTTAATCACAAACTCAAAGCAAGCAAGTTAGGTGACAGAGTGCCAGCAGCACAAGGCCCACTCAGGCTTTGTTACTGGAAAGACAGTGTTCAGAACAAGGGGAGAGATGGTATGTACCGTGTTGGTCACGTATAGCACGTATTTGCTCATTTCTGAGAAATTCATTTCAAGGAAAAAAATTCATTGTAAAAAATGAAGGAAAGAATACCCAAATAGTTCAGACAAGCTTGACACCGAGAATGAAAAAAGAGTTCTAACAAAGGGAAAAGAAAAGGGAAAGTATGATACAGACGAAGTATATCAACAAGTCATTTACGGTTAATAAAGGAAGAGAAATACCACTCAGATTATTTTAAGCAAAACAGGGAGAGCTTGACTCACTTAACTAAAAAGAGCAAGGAGAGTCCGCTTTGTTCATGTGCCAGTCCCTGGAATCATAACTGTACTGGGGACACAATGTATACTTCTGCTCACCTCAACCCCATGCCACCGAGACAGTCTCACCAAGACTGCAGGGAGTAAAGGGAGCAGAGAGCTCAAGAGGGATGTGGCAGAGAACAGCATCGTCACTGTGGGTCATGAGCATCGTCCTTAAAAGAGTCTCATGAGAAAAGAGAACTGAAATTGATCTATGTAGGTCCCTCAGACTTAATCTGAGCAATGACGGAAAGTCAGATATTGACTAAATTTTTTAAATCTGGGTAGAAATGAAATTGTCAGTGAGGTATCTTCACTAGAAGTATATCAGCAAGGAGTAAGAAGTTTTTCTTATTCTTTTTCTGTACCAGAAATCTTTCTAGCTCTAAGGGTCTCTGTGTGATCTATCATGGAGTAAATGTTAGAAACCTGGTACTTTTTTCATTGAGGTTTTAAAATTCCTTTTCTTTCTCCACCATTAACCTGCAGAGTTGAACAAGGAAGGAGAGCTCTTGCTGCAGGTGTGAGGACTGTGAAACGAGCTGTCAGTGATGTATTGCACACTGACATGCACAAAATATGCACTAACTGACTTAATGAGCAGGCTGTAGGAGGCACAGAAAGAAACGCTTTCTCTTATATCCATAAACACGAATCACTCTGTTCTCTGCAGAAAGAAAGGTAAAGAACTACAGCAGTCATCAGTGTTACATAACCTTGTGCAGTTCCCAGTAAGAAAAGGGCTTCGGTAAGACCTTCAAAAGGATTACTTCTCATCTCAGTGAGTAATACTTCTGGATAAGCACTGTAGCTGTCCAAAGGGTCTTGTGCTCTGTTCTGCTTAAAAACAAAACAAAAACAGGCAAAGAAATCAGTTCAGTATTTTGTGAAGAATTTAGACAGGATTAAATAAGAGCAGGATAGTCTCATAAACAAAGAATGAATGTTTGTTCATAAAATCACATAATATCTGAGATTAAAATTAAGAATGCCCTTGAAAGAAGTAGTACAAAGACTAGATATTTAACGTGCTTTTCTAAGGTAAAATTTATTATTAAATATAAGTGTGCATAATCATACACTAGTGTTTTCATACAATTTGTTTATTGTTTTTTACCTTCACGCATTAGTTAATCTTCAGCAAAGATAGTATAAATGCATTGTGCATTCTTGGGACTTCCTAAAAAGTTATAAAATGACTTAAATAGTTTATTACATGCATTTTTAAATTAAATATAAATATTTAGAGTACATGCATTTTTAAATTAATCTAAGTATAAATGTCTATGAACAAATCAGAATTATGTTTAGTTTTATATCAAGATTCCCTGGGATGACACACACCTGCTTGTACCCTTTATTTGTGGAATAGTGAAGATGAAACATTTCTCTATTTCATAGGGGTCCTGGAGGGCTAACTTAGGTTACACTGAGGAAGATTCATGATCTTCTCAGAAGAAATCCTTATATTCTTTTAAAGATATTCTTGCTAATGATAAAACACTATTTACTGAATTTCTCTGGGAATAGAATGTTCTAGTTAATTTAATTGTCTGCTTTCTCTTAAGCATTAATGGATAAAACAATTTTATTTTGTCTACATTGTTAAAACAGTTTATAAAACCTCTTGGGGCAGCATATTTTTTTCTTGTCTAAACACAGTCCAGTCAACAATAAATAGCCCTCCATGTGATGATTTACAATTTGATAATACTATTCACACAGTATTTATAATGTGTGAAAAATTGAACTAAGCTTGTACTGACACCAAACGAGTAAGTTTGCTGACTGACCATCCTTGAAATAAAATTGCTCTTTCAATGCCCTCTTTATTTGTATTTTAAGATTGTAGTTATTCTGGTTTTATTGTTACCTATTATCCTTAATAGCAAGCTTATTGAAAAATTGCAGGGAGAAAGTACTATAAATGGGAAGGAATTCAATGGAATATTAAGAAAAACAGTAAGTGTAATCAATTTCACAATAAAACAATTAAAAAGTGTGTGGGGGGAGAAAAGTGCTTTATCTTTATGTCTCATTATGATAAAATATATAGTCTACCAATGTTTTCAACTGAGAGACAGTTCATTTTTGTCTTCTCTGTCTTTTCTTTATTTAGTGGCTGATGTTAAACAATTATGTTCCTATACTTTGAGGAGGCATCTGGTGTTACTGAATTTTCAGATAAAAAATCTGATCATCCCCAATGTCTGTTTTTTTCAACATTTTTTAACTTCTTTAAATTGAGGTATTATCAGCAGAAAGCTAGTAAGTGCTAGTTCATTTTTCTAGTCATTGTAGCTACACATTAATTCATTAATCTTTAGATCATGTAGCTGGAGCCAGACCAAAGGCAGAAGATTCCTGTTTCTGGCTAGGGTGTAGGAAGGTGGAAGGAACATTGCTCTCATTCTAATGATGAGATAAAGTACAAAGCCATAACTTTCCCTGGGTCTATCAGAAAGCTGAGGTTGCTGTTCAACCAAATTATCTGAATTCCAAAGACAAACATGTCCCTCCAAAAGGATATAAGGCACAAATACTAGCTTACCCAGGTCAAGTAATTGAGGGAAGAAGAGGCTGCTTAGCAGCTGCTATAAAAGTAAATAAAATAAACGGAAGAGAAAATCTGGAGGCAGGGCTAACAACCAAAAAGAGCTGCTCTTGCTGGTGCAAGCTTGCAGAAAATGATCATTAGCTGCTGAAGGGAATGTTATGCTACCTACTTCCCTTGGCATTTCTCTCCTATGGAACGAAAACCTGTAGCTAGCCCCAGGAGGAGCAAGAAAAAGCCATTTAACTTAAGGCTGGAGGAAAACCCATTGTCACTGGGGAAAGGGCAGAAGAAAAATCCCTCTACTCCAGATTGGGGGCAAGAAAACGACCATTGGCCTAGAATCCTATATCTATGCCCAATTAGATATTTACTTCCCGTGGAGTAGGATCAAAGAATACTCGACAAAGACTGACACAGATCAAGGACACTGTTTGGCTGACACAGGAGAACAAGCGCTGAGACATACCCACCCACTTTCTTCCCTGCACACCGGATCTGACTACGCTGAGGCTGAACCTAAGCAGCAAGTGCACCGCTGCCGGCCGCTAGCCCTAGGCTGGAATCCAGCAACGGGCGGAAGCAGCTGGCCACCGAGGGAGGAAGAGAGCGTGGAACGAGACCCCGGCTGCAGTGCAGGGAGGCAGAGGCGATGAAAGTGGGGAGCGTATTACAAACACTGAGAAAAAGACAACACACACACACACACACACACACACACACACACATGATCTGCCACTCCAGCCAACACCTTGAGCACAAGACAACACTGCTAACAGCATGTGAAGACTGCGGTAATGTAGGAAAAATAGCAACAGCAAAGCCCCAACACTCTTCAACTGAGAAATGCTCAGTTAACCCAGAAATAAGCAGAAAGAGGGAAACAGAAAGATGAAAAGCAAAGTGAAAAGAAAGCAAACAAATAAAGTGGTAGGCGTACTTCAAATATCAGTATAGTTGAACCTCAGTTTTTGAACTTCATTTGTGCTGGAAGATTGTTCGAGAAGTGATTTGTTTGAAAATTGAATCATGCCTGAAAGACACGTGACTGATCAGACAGATATCATCACGAAAGGATGTGGGATTGAGAACTGGAGGGTTTTTTTTTTTTTTTTTTCTGACAACTGAGACATTTTTTCCATGAACAACTTGGTTGAGACCTGAATTCTTTGGGATGACAGACTTTTGAGAACCGAGGTTTGATTGTAATTACATTAAGTATAAAATGTCTAAACCAATTAAAATCCAGAGATTGTTGGAATGGGTAAAAAGTAAATCCAAATATATTCTGTATATTATGTATATTATATCCAAATAATATGTGTAAGAAGTCACTTAATATAATGATATAAATAAGTTAAAAGTACAAGGATGGGAAAAGAGACATCATAGAAACACTAAGCAAAATAAAACTGAAGTGACTAAATGAATAACAGATAAAGTAAAATTCAAAGCAAAGAAATTAAACCAGGAACAGAGATATTACATAATAATGAGTCAACTCACTCAGAAGATATAAAAATCTTAATTGTACTTTAAAATGGAACTTCAAAATACAGAAAGCCAAAACTTACACAACGGAAAGGACACACACACAGATGCACTATTACGGTTGTGGACTGGATTACTTCTTTCTCAATAACCAACAGAACACATGGAAGGGAAACCACTTGGAGATGGGCTTATCTGATCATGACTTAGAAACCCTGACTTTGACCACCATGCTCGATAACCAATATGGGAACTGAAATATTGGTTGGCTTATGTTTTTACACTATCTCTGTGTGGGATTAGCTATATATATATATATAATAACATATATATGTTATTTTCTTGCCCAACTAGATAGTAAAATCCATATCGTGCACATGCGCGTATCTCCCCTCAGCACACGCACTCCCAACCCCACTACCTTCCGAACACCTCTTCGGAAGGTAACAGCATTTGATGCTTCCGTACATGAAGCACCAGGACACAAAACAGTGAGAACGTTCACTACTATGGTTTCGATGTTTATTTTCTGTTCTAAACATGGATCATTTTACATTTAAAAGTAGAGAGCAGTTTAAGAAAAATTTAATGAAATTTAAAAACAAGCTTGATAAAAGTCTCAAGTTTGATTACCTGACTTTGCCAGGGGTTGTCAGTCAATTTAAATGAGAAAGCTGACGCTCTAGGGACAGAATCCCGTGAAGGTCTATGGTGTCCTGATTTGACCAATAATTTGGTGTGTGTCTAACTGAGCTTCTCAAACCATTGGCCCCATTTTTATCCCGGGGGGAGGCTGAGTGCTGTGTTGATGAAAGTGCACGGCATGAAAATGCCCTGTTGGCTGTTTTCAGACTCCTCTGCTGAGTTTCTGCTCTGAACTGTTATACCCCTGTAAGCAAAAACAAGGAAATCCAGACTTACCTTTCTAAGAAGGCCCTTTGCATAACTTCTGTTTTTGCCTAATCACGCCAATTATGCCAACTCCAAAAACTATCTCTTTTGAGAACAATTCTGGAAAGTCCAGTTTTCTCTACCTCACTACAGTTCAAATATGTCCCAGGATGACAGGTGAAAATCAGCTGGTCCTTGCTCACAATCGGTTCTTTGCCTTTTCCAACATGGGGCAACTTCCTGTTCCGTGTGGTCGAGTGCACGTGTCTCACTTCTAGAGAGGCTTTCCCAATGCCCTCCCCCGACCCCGCCACCAGAGGGGCCTTTCAGGTAACAGATAAGGAGCAGAAAAGAGCCTTCATCTTTTTCTCTAGAGAATGTCGCAAATACAAGGTTGAGAAATCTTATTAATACTGTACGTGGATTCAAACCGCTGAATGGTGGGCTTGTAACATTCACCCAATAGAGGCAGGCAAGAGCTCAACTGCACTGTTATCTTCTTGCACATCTATGGCTGCCCTTGCCAAGATGCCTTTTTGGTAATTAAGGGAAAAAAGGATGTTTAACTGTGGTACTAAAACATATTCTTGTAAACTTGATTTTGCAAAAGAAAAAATAACTCTTGTTTTCCTCTCTTCTCTCAAGTTTTTATCCTTGTCCACTTACTTAACTAAACTAATCCTTTCATTAAAAAAAAGAAAAAGAAAGAAAATGAACCTCCTTTTTTTTCTTTCTTGATAATGCAAGGTCATACAAAAATGTAAGGACACTTTTTTTTTGTACTAATTATACCACCTTTGGTCTTACGCCAGCTGGCTGAGTTTTGGTTGCTGGTGGAAACTTTATAGCAACTTTATGAAAAAGATTCCAATCCAAAGCTAAAAATGAGAAAAGTGAGAAAATGCTGAGACTAGTAAAAAACAAGAGCTTAGGCAGTTAAACATTTCATAAAGGGTAACAGCACCAGGGAAAAAGATCGCAGTGGCCAGAGGAAAAATAAATAGGAGAAGCATCTAAACTGACCACCCCCTAACTATACACTAGCATACAGACACTTGTTTATTATTTATGAATTGTCCACTGCAGTTTTGAAATTGGGTTCCTTGTCCTTTATTAAGCTGTACGTTTGACTCATTTATGTAATATCTTCTCACAGAATTTCATGCCAGGTCTGCGGTCATCGCATGACTTAAACATGCCAATAGTGGAGCCATGAGATGCAGGGGCAGGGATGACAAAATCTTCCTTCTAAAATGTTAAAGTATTGCAGCAAAAGGAAAGAAATCCCACCACCTGTTGGTTACATTGAGAATCAGAATTATATAATATTATATATTTTCTAAATTTTAGGACTTATTTCTACATTGTTATAATATAGATAAAAAATTAAACTCCAGAGTTGTTTATACGGAAGGCTGGGGGCAGTGTAATCGCCACAGCCAGGTGTTCTGATCCCTGGACTGGTGGTTCCGCACTGTCTTCCAGCTGTTGTAAGTGTCCAGATATTTCCTAGAACAAGAGGTACTCTCGGAAACTCATTCTTCAAGCGTAGTAAGGAAAATGATCAAAACTAAATGGAACGTGGTGGAGCATCTTTCCCTGTTTCATTTTTCAGTGTGTAATAAACAGGGTGTGAACTTGCTATCCTACGTCTCCTCTTCCACTGGCTAATTTTAGGATCTGAATTTTAATAATACTTTCATCCAGGGTTTCTGTCCAGCAAAATAGGATCATTGTACGTGAACAGAGAGACTTGAATTTTCACTTATGTATAATTCATAAGTGTATGAGGAAAAAACACTGAACAAAAATTTGGAAATGATATGAACAAAGATGTACCTTTGCATATTTATGACAAAACAATCCACATTTGTTCAATAAATAGACCAAATTTGGAAATCCGCATTCACCATTTTGAGACCATCCGATGTAGCTTATGAAATCCTGTATTTTGAGTAAATTGTTTCAGTGACATGCTGTTTAATAAAAATAATAGCCATTACCCCTAATTTACAGTGATGTTGGTGCATAAGAATGACAAGGGGAGTGAAAATGTGGCCTTTGTGAAAAATGGCCCACAAGTTGTGAATATCTTGATTCCAACTAAAAATAAAATGTACCTTTTTTTTTAGCACATAGCCTTTACATAGTTTTTGACAATGTCATATGGTTAACTCAGCAAGTTGAGTAGAGGATTATAATCGACATTGTCCTGTGGAAAGATGCCAGGGACTTACGGTACCACTGGGGAACAGCAGCAGTGTTGGAAGAATTAGTGGAGCACGTAGGACAGTAACCAAAGAAATAGAGAGCGAAGGGTGTGTCGTAACTTAAACTAGAGTGAAGCAAAACCTCGCTCCCTTTTTCTAAGGAAATGGGGCCAAATGCTATTTCATGTTGCCTCGCTTTCCATCCCCAGCTCCAACTGCATGTCCTCTGCTTGGAGTTGACACAGAACTGTTCCTTTGCTTCTAATTAAAACAGTTAAGGACGTTACTGATTAAAAGTAGAGAAAGAGAACTTTTTTTTTTTATTCCAAATTAGTTTGGGCTCCCCCAAGATCAAAGGAAATTGAGATCTGAGAAAACAAACAAGTAATTTTGTTGACCCGATGTTCTTTCCTGGAAGTGAAATGACTGTGGCCCTTTGAAAGGCTGGCTCAGCGACCATGACACCCCAATGACAAGGGAGCTTCTGGCCAGGGAGAGTTGCAAGGCTCCCTGTTTCTGAAAGTACATTTTGAAAATGAGGTTTTAATAACGCAAAGTCCAGTCAGGATGTTCTTAAAGGTCCAAACAAGTGGTTTCATAGTGAAACACATGTGCACACACACGCACTGTGTACAACAGTTCGAGTGCGTGCGTCTCAGCAAGACATCCCTTTGCCATGAGGAACTCAGCCACTTAATAGGATACACTAGTAAAACAACCTTCTTTCAGGTTTATAATATGTCTGCTTTCTTACTGTATTTGAAACAGCAGGCTGTTTTTTCCAGAATTAATTATTTTTACGATGTTTACTTTTCATTCTATTTTATGTCAGAGTCGTGATAAAAATCTACGGATCTCAAGTCCTAAAACTGTCAGCTGCTTGTCCTTTAACCCCAGATGCTGGTTACAAAGTAGAAGATTAAGGATTGAAGAGAGCATGAAAGGGAACATTTGGTGTTGGGGTCATTGTGAAAGTTTGGACTAAAATAAAAATGGCCCAAAACAAATACGCACACTGCAATACAAGTACTTTCCTTCCTGATTCTAAGTAAAGCCCCACATATTACGGAATAAATCATGTTCCTCATGAAGTGCACAGTGATTTCCAAACTACATATTCATTAGATGACATATATAACTTTAAAAATACAATTGACATTTATACTTTTATGTTAAATTTAAAGGTGAGTATGAAGTCAACACATTCTTACCAGTTGTTTAACAGACATGAATGGGTGGAACTGTTTTCAATTTCCCACTCCAATGGGAAAAGCCATCTCTGTACCTTCACAAATACTAACGTGAGTTCAATGTCAGAACTCTGGGGTTAGACTTTTGACAGTAATGGGTCCAACAGACATGAATAGAGATTTTTAAGAATTTGGTATTTCAAAAGATGTTTAATATCTTGCTGGTCTTTCTAATCTTTGTTTGGTAGTGTGGATCAGAGTTTCTGTCTCAGAGAAATTTGGAACTGAGGCTGAAGAGAAGAAATATACGTGCTCTCAATAAATGTTTCAAGCTATCAGTTTTGTACATTCTGTATCCAGGATAAATGAAGAAGAGAAATGAAAGAGGAGGAGGAGATGAAAAGAAATTTTGGATTAAATCCAAAATTTAAAAGAGTGCTTTTAAAGAAAGGTGTCTTGGCTTCAGTATAACTTTTTAAATTTTTCATTTATCATTTAAGAAATGGAATATAACATTAAATTTATATCACTTTTTATTTATTTTATTTATTTAATATTGATCCTTCTTTTCTTTTTATTTTTTCTAGTGTTTCAAGAAAGCATAACAAGTAACTTCTATGTGTACAGATCCCTACCATTTTTCCTCCTTTTTCTGAATGTCTGAGTTAAATGGTGGACATGTGATTGTCTAGCGTGGCCCTTTCACACTAAGTTGTTTAATATTTGGGCAAACAGATCCAATTACATGGAATACCAAAAATGTATACTATTTTTTAAAAAGACATTTACACATTCTTCTCATAATATTGTATAAAATTTCTCATTCATAAAAATACTAGGGAGCTTAGTAAGTTTGAAATAACCTCAGGAAGAGAAGCTGTTATGGTATTGTATTCGTTTTCTATTGCTGCCCTAACAGATTGCAATAAACTTAATGACTTGGACAATACAAATTAGTTATGACAAGTCCAACACAGTTTTCATCAGACTAGTCAAAGCATTGGCAGGCTGTGTTCCTCCCTGAAGGCTCTAGAAGATCTATTTTCTTCACCTGTTTCCTCATTCCAATTATTGGCAGAATTCTACTCCTTAATAAACATTGCAGAACAGAGGTTCCATTTCTTCGCTTGCTCTCAGATGAGGGCCATTTCTGGCTTGGGCAGCGCCCAGAGTCCACTGCTATTCACCTGCTTCCATTCACCTTCTTCCATTCTCAAAGCAGCAACATCAGGTCTTGCCACTCTCCCTTCTTCTGTCTCATCTCTCTCTGGCCCAGCTGGGAAAGGTCCCCTGCTCATAAGAACATGCCACCCCAAACTATGCCTTTTTAACACAAAGGTTGTTTTGGCTGATCACTTTGAGAAACAGCAGACCCAGGAAAAACTCTGAAAACAGACTAGAAGTCACCTTTTTCTAAGGGAAATTTACACTTAGAGGAAATGTCCATTTGTTAAGGATGTCCCCTTCTCTGTACCAGGCAAAGAAGGATGACAGGATCCTAAGAAAATTTTATCAGTGAAGAAGGTTTAATCTGCATAACAAACCTCACTTTAATTTAGGCATTTTTCTTGGTCATCTGTCTCTTTGTGATGGGCCTTCTTCACACTCTTCTTTTGTCTTTCACTAAAGATGGTTTTTAAGCCTGAATTCTAAGTCACTTCCAAGTGTTACTATTTATCTGGGTAGCTCCCATGCATACATGAGGTACGTATGTTGATAAGCTTTGTAAGAAAAATTTTATTAGAGTTTATCAGAGCCAAACTGGTGAGAATTTTCAGGAAGCAAAGTCTCAAAAGATTGAGAAAATGATCCAAAGAATGGCAGCTTTGCAACTTATTTTATACATTAGATTCAAAGAAAAGATGGAAAAGGTGTGTGTGGAATTTATCAGTGGTAGGTTAGGAGGTGGGATAAAGCAAAGCAGGGAAATCTCTGGAATTGGATAAAAGCAAAATAATGAGATACATGCTTCTTTTACATTGGTGAGGACAGGATAGTTAACAGTTAACACAGCGCAGAGAGATGGTGTGTTGTGACCGTTCAAGGCCAGACAGGTTGGTTCACTAGGGATGCAGGTATTTGGAAGAAAATTCGGAAGAGAACAAAGGAAGAGCAAGCCAGATCACCTGACTCTGACCACATCAGGTGCATTTTAATATAGTATCTAACAGTGGGCCCACCGTGGCATCAAGAAATGTTTGTAATAAAGTGAATGCATACCTTGGTTAATTTTATCAGCCTTCTATATGCGGGAAAGCAGGCTTTGCCACCCCAAAATATGCTTTTTGAGGTATCAATTATTTGAACCCAGTTATTTCTAAGAAACAAAGGACTTAGAAAGATTTGACCTGCCCTCTAACTGCATCTAAGAATTCAGAGAGAAGACCTGCTTCAGGAAGGCAGGTATTGTAACGGGGTACAGCCAAGAGGGGGGCCCCAAAAAGGGAGTGAGAATGGGGCCCAGAACTCAGGGTGTCCAGGAAATATTAGAAAGACATATAAGATGTCCTCACCCCCTCCCCCTCAAGTGTGAGTTGGGGGAAGGGACACATGGAGCAGGGCCATTGAGTTGTTTTGTATACCAACGGTTTTGCAGATAACCTCCAGAATGGTCATTTAACATATCTATAACCTTTAACTGGTTTCATAGATATGTTAAACAGCTGTGGCCATGCTCTGAGCCAGGAGGATGGAAAGGACTTCCCCAAGGACGTGACTGGGGGAGGAACCCCAAGTTAAAGCACCTGTGTGGGAGCTTGGAGAAGATTGGCTCCTGAACATGGGGACACACCTGCCCAGACTCATGATGGCATCCCAATAACCTTGGAAACATACAGGAATGCTGGCAGGTGTAACCGATTGTAGGAGGAGTCGGAAATAAGGCTGCAGAGGAGGATTGGCGCGGGGATTTAAACCCAGGCGTGGCAGCCATTGAGGAGAGATCCATGCGGTTTCACCAGAGAGCAGGACCTGCAGCTCCATGAGGGAAAATCACCATGTGGCTTTAGCAGAGAATTGCCACTGAGCTTTGCCCAAGTGGAGACCCTCTCTCAGCTTTGCCAGAGGGAGAGATTCCACGAGGTTTCACCAGAGTACAGACCCCTGCAGCTTTGGTGAAGAGTGAGAGCCACGAGGCTTTGCCAGAGTGGGGACCCCTTCCCCACAGCTTTGGTAGAAGAAGGACCATGCGGCTTTGGGGTGCTCCCTTTGGCTGCGTGGCCTGAGAGCAGGAGAGATTTTGCCTGGAAGAAGGGTGAAAGGACTCTTGCCAGTAGGCCATGAGAAGGTGCCACATGGCTTCAGATTAACCAGAGATCCTGCCTGGACGATGACACAGCTGAATGGTGTCAAGAGCCTGGATCCCGGACATGTGCTTCTCTTCCTTGCAATTACAGTACCCTGAATTAGGGCAGAGGGAGATAGGAAGCACTGTGGGCATCCGTGGGTATCCTAAAGGACTTTGATATTTTAATGAAGAAGTTAAGTCACTACTTTAACTCCGCATAGCATTAAATAAACATTTCCTTTCCTTTTCACAAATCTCTGGCTTTGAGAGACATCTTTCCATAAGGCGGCGGACAATAACGGAACTTCTGTTGCTCTGTAACAGTATCATCAAAGGTAAGTGTGACAGACAGGGAGGAGCCTAGCAAAGCTCCTTAGATCCAAATCCTCTCTGCGTCCCATGATAAATATGGTGCAGCAAACATTTGTTTACCAAGTATCTGCTTTTCTAGCTCCATGTGAGTTGCCTGTCTGACCTTTGAAGTCCCAAACCACAGCCCCTGACCTCCCCATCCTTCTCCTTAGCTCAAAATGGCATATAAGCCTCATTGTCAAGGTCTGTCCTGGGTCTGATATTCTTACGGAAACCTTGTATGCAATAAGTTTAGTCATGTTCTTCTGTTAAACTGCCTCATATCAATTTGATTATTAATCCAGCCAGAAAAATTTAGAAAGGTGCAAGGGAAATTCTTTTTCCACCCCCCATATATAAAATTTAGTTTTAAGGAAATCTTTCTGATGCTAAAATAGATTTTTTTAAAAACCCACTAATCTTAGCTACATGATTTGTTCATTAGAAACATCACCAAGCTATCCATTGATGATAATTAATAAATAAATGTGTTTGTTATTGTTTGTGGAGTGTTCGTTTTTGCCCTATGCCTTTCACTGAGACTTTCATATGTTCATTCATGTGATTCAATAATTCATTTATTCCCATTTCAGACAGAAAGAAACTGAAGTAGCAATAATTTAAATAATTTGTTCAATATCACACAGCTAGTAAATGGTGAAAAGAAGATTGAAACCTAAGTACTCTGGGTTATTTGTTTAACATTCTTTTTTAAAAAAGGAAAAAGAAGTACTAATATTATCAGTGTTTACAAATAACAAAAATAATTGATTCTATTATTTATCCAATTTTTAATAACTTTATTAAAATCCTCTTCAAAGAACTTTCCCGCCTTTCCTGAACACTCCCAGTGACGAGAAACTGACTGTCACCCAAGGCAGTCCATGTCCTCTTTCGTGTCCTGAGACCCTCTAATCTTTAAATTTCTGTTAATAACTCCAGTTTTGTCTTAGATCCACAGGATCCCCTGAGGCTATAAAGGACACATATAATATCTGTTCAGATGACATCTTTTTATGTTTGGAGACACTTGCCTTCACTCAAGAGTTTTATCAAATATAAAATCCATAGTTCTTTGAATTATACTTTATTACTTGGCATTAAATGTCCTTTAACCACCCTGACATGCCTTCTGAAGATGATTCAGGGTGCCTCTGCCTTCTTTGCCCCTAGAACTAGTATTTATAACATCCTACGGGGAGAGATGAGTGAACCATCAATTTCTGTTAGATTCTAATAATTTTTTCCCTAAAAGGCCTCATTGTTCATGTTATATTGAAATGGTTGTCAAGTATAACTTCTGAGTCTCTTTCATCTACAATCTTTACACTAATCATTTATATTATCCCTGTCTGGTCCCTTTTAAACTGGTTTTAGAGACCCAGGTGAATCCACGTGCTGCTCTCCTATGGTCAGGACCACTGCATCCCTCTACTCTGTGGATACATGTTTGCATCCCAGCTTCGTTGTCCAGCTGACGTTCACTTCCTTGTGATTTGGGGCTGTCCTTGTGCTTAACAAACACGGGTAGTGAAATGAATCCTGACGATTCAAAGGCTGAGTCCCTTGGAAGATGGTTCTCTGCACTTTGAGCACTCTTATGTGTAGAACAAATACTTTTCGTATGACCATTCTTAGTTGAGCACCATCCCAGTCACATGGGTTATGCCTGAGCGAAGTGGATGGATCACCGAGAAGTTACATCTTAGCATCTATCTCTTGTAAGAAAGCCTCCTCCAGACTCAGATAAGTTCATTAATAACTGACTTTGGGATACGATCGTTAAACTCGGTACTGATTTTCCCAGTTGTACTATCATTCAATTTGCACTCTGCATCTTAAAGCTCAAAATTTAACACGTTGTAAAGTAATTTACCCAAGTTCCAAAACAAGATATATTCTACATTTTTCCAGATATAAAAAACCTTATATAAAGGACAGAAGTTTGATCTTACATGGTTTATACTTATTCTGAACCTGCATTTTACTGAACCACTTCTGCTTAAGCTACATCTGCTTCTATTCTTTGCCAGGTTCATGACCCAACCCAAGCACTACAGTGACTGGCTGCCTTTTGGCCTGAACAATAACTCTAAAGTGTTTTTTATTTAGTTATAACATTGGGCTTATTTGGTTTCTTTTTGTTTGTTTTCTGCTAAGTCCTTTGCTGATTTCAGGCTTTTAACTTTCTTAGCACTTATAGGTTCATCATGTACTATTTTGCAACATTCAATTGAATTTTGAGAACCACGAGGCCTACTTTTGTAGGCAGAGTGCTTTCTTTGGAACATCTTTTAACTGTATATGAAAAAAGAAAGAAATGGAGAAAAACTAACCTGCAGTTAGTATACCAGAAAAAATTTGATTCAACCCACTCAATATTAGGATAGAACCTACTCAGGCTGTTAAACTTCAAGGTAAAGAAATCTTTCATCGGGCACCTAGAAAGGAGAAACAAAATACAAATAAAGAAGAAAAATCAGAAACGTCTCATATTTTCTCTGCAGAAATATGTTGTGCTTAGAGACAACAGAGCAATGTCTAAAAGTTCAAAAGGAAAAGGAGTGTAATCCAATAATTTTACAGCCAGCTAAGATAGTTTTCAAGTATAAATAGAGAACAGAGACCATTGAAAACGTAAAAGAACTAAAGAATTTATGGCATATCAGAATCAACTGGAATAAAAAATTCAAGTATACAAAGCCTTATAAATCACCACTGATAAAAATCTATTTCCCTTAAAAGTAAAACTGAACATCCTTGAAGAACATAATAAATATAAACATGAATAATGTATTAATATATTTTACAAATGTTGGAATGTAGGCAGAGGAGTGATGGAAATATGTGGCATGCTATCATTTCCTCATTTATGGAAGGAAGTTAATATGTTGTTTAAAAATGAAAACCTGTGGTCAAAACTATTGCTTATATCTTTTCATAAGTAAAATATTATCTTAATAATTTCTAGTTTTTTAACATAAAGCAACTCTATGGTAAGAAAGCATTTACTTGAATTCTACTAACATATTTGTTTTATTTTTAAGTTTTTTATTATTAAAATTAAAACAAACTTTAATAATTTAACTATAATGCTTTCATGGTACAGTCCTGCTTTCTTTAAAAAACAGGTTTATATCTGTTTTCCATTTTTCTATTTATCTATATATATATGTTTAGAAAAATATGTGGAATGAGGTTCACTCATAGTTATGGTATTTATTTCATTGTGAGAAGATTTAGAGCAATTGTTGTATCCACTGTTTTTGCAACTATCTCATTTTGAGTGCTTTAATATTAATACGCATTATATACACATGAGATGTGGGGGAGCCCTCTGACCCCAGTGCATGCCAGTTCCCAAGCATGTGTGTCTGCAGGGGGGCTGACCCCTTGGACTGTGTTAGCTCTGCTTTCCTCACCGTCTGACTGCAGATTGCTGGTTTCAGCTGATGGGAAGCTCTGGCCAGGGAACGACAGGGCAAGAGGAGGGTTTGTGGTATCTGTTCTCCATTCCCTATCACGTTCGGTGGCATTTTCTGTTAGTGTTTGCTACTCTCTCTGACTGTGGCTCTGATTAGGCAATTTCCTACGGTAAGGCTACACCCTCCAGTTTTTCTTCTGCCCGGCAGGCAAAGGGGTGGTTAATGGCTTCCCACCGCCTTGCTGACCTCTGGGCACCTCACATCCATTGCCTATGCCCTCCCCCTGAGAAAGTTTCTTGAACTATTTGAGTCAACTTCTGTTTATGGCAGGACTGATCAAATAAATAATAATGACATTTTGTTCTTATTTTTCTGATATTTTTATTTAAAATAAATATACATTGTTCGTTTATACAGTACATTTTGTTACAGGCTGTAGGTTTTTCCACTGCAGGCTTTAACATTGGAGTTGTGTAAACATGACTCAGTTCTAGCGCCCCCAAATGAACAGTTTTACAGTAAATAGCAACAAAATATTTTATGCACAAAATACATAGGACAGCATGGTTCATTTTTATTTAAGTATTTCATTGCCAAACATATAGGAAATATTTATTGATCTATTTCATTTTAAAGTGTTACTACTACTTACTATTTTTATTATGTTATGGGTGAGATAAAATAGAATAGATTTTTGCTTGGCTAATTAGAAATTCCCTGGAGTGTAATATCTGGTTGTCTAATCAGAGTTTTACAATAGTTGTTTTTGCTAAAAGATTTCCACGTCTTATATTTGGGCCTTTTACAAATGCTCAGGTGAATTTATGCACGTTGAAATATTTCAGATAAATTGGCAGAGGATACGCTGAAGGGAACATACGGCTTCTTTCCCTCAGCCCTTCCCTCACTGCCAGCAAGCTCTTCCTCCCCTTTACCTCCTAAAATCTGAATTCAGCTGGGATTTTAGGTAACTGCTGGGAAGTATTAAAACTCATTATTTGGTTGACCAGAATACTTGCCCTCTTTTATTTTCCAATAATGCTCTCTGGATGGTTTCCTTAATACTTTTAAAAGATGTGTGGCATCGCAGCAGAGTACAGCGTAGGCAGGAATTATAGTTATCGTTTCAGATGAGGTGTGTTGAAAGAGCTTGGGATGACGCAGTTGGCAGGGCGCAGGGCTTGCCTCCTTATTATTACCATCTGTGTCAACTTGGAGCCTCCTCCATTTTAGAAGGGACAAGAAAAATGAAGCTGCGGTTGTGTTCTGGGGAGTTTTTTTTTCATTATGATTGACCCTAGGGTACACACTAAGTAGGTGAATGAAACTGAAAAATTGTTCCAGGCTTTCTCTGGATATCACTTGTAACTATCCGCACGTACCATTCGTGTTTAAAAACTTTTCCCCTCCCTACAATTTTTTTACATCTATTTCTTTAGAGAAACGGTCATAATGGTGACAAAAATATATCACTTTCTTTGTGGAACCTGATGAAATTTATAATGTAACCTTTATAGCAAATATATTATTACTGGCGAAAAAACATGGTTCATTTTTTATAACAAAGCGTACTGGCAGTTGAAATGAGCAAAGAACAAGTATTGTGCAGCCTATATATGAAAGGCTTGGAATGCTAAACTATTGGGAAGGAATCTGACTCATTTCAGGGAATTTATGTAGGTCAGAATCAACCACAGAATGAAGAAAGCAAAGAAAATGCTGAGAGTCAACTTTTAGGTTTTTTTCATGTTGGATTTAGGAGCAAACGATATCATTTAAAGAATGTATTATAAGGGTACACTGAAAAACACCAAATGTCTTTTTATAAGTGATAGGGATGAAAATGCTCCACTGAGCAGCTTATTAACAATTCACACTAAGTCATTTTCATTCAGTAAGACTAGGACAAGACTTTCCTTTCAGCAGCAGATGATAGGAAGTACTAATTCATATACAAGAAAGGTATGTAATTTAATACTAGAAACACACTATGGTATTTCAAGTATGTTTATATATACTCACACTTAGTTTAAATAATCAATAAAATGATACATATTTTGTTACAGAATATGAGTCCAGTCACCAATTAACCTTTTAGTTGTTAATAAAAGTCCTGAATAAAACATGTTAATATTAACTATTTAAACAAGTTTCACCTAAATAAGAGGTGATGTCAAAATTCAAGTGTGTAAACATGTGTATAATAATTGGGCTTACTCATGGCACAATGCATCACTCGATAAATTAAAACAATGAACAAAACAACCTCATTGCATACATGAGGGAATTCGGCATTGAGACCAAAGGGACACTTGCGAGATCCCTGAGCTGTCAACAATGTATCTCTCTGCAGTGGATCCCACCATCAATTTTACAAGGTTTTGTGGCTCTCAAAGTAAGTAGGTCAAATAGAAATGTCTGAAAATTCATTCACAAAAATCATATTTAAAAAAATGTCTATTGCACCTGAATGTGAACTCCACAAGCTCAGAAATGAATACTGGTGGGAATGTTGGTTGGGTTAAAGTTCAGGTGACTTTACGTGACAGTATAATCAGATAACATATCCTTCCTAAAATATCAGTAGATTCATTTGCACCCATGAGAGGTGTGAATCCTATCCAAAACTGACATTCCTTCGGACATTCATTGGTCAGTCAGATGGAAATATGGGCGTGGATCTGTAACTGGAAAAGACACCGGCGTTTGGGCTGCCTGTCACTACCAAACCCAGTAAGCGATGACAGTGATTGAGTCTTTATGGGAGCTTTATTCAGAGGGTCGGCGATCGGAGAAGATGGAGGGTTCATACCCCAACAGACCATTTTGTCTTCTCCTTCCAGGCCTTTTTATAACAGGGAATAAACACGGTGCAGCGAGAGCTTGAGATTCAGGGAGGATTAGGTAAAGGAGCTGCAACATTCCTGTCTGGGGCAGTTAGCTCTTCCCTGGGGCGGTGGTCGTCTGTCTCTCCCTGGATTACAAAGGCCGGGATGCCTCCACTTGTCCCCAGGCGGTAATCTTTAGCAGCGCCCCAGGAGGTTGGCTGTTTTCCCAGGACCCTGATGGGCCTTATCTGTAGTTTCTGAAACAAAAGCTTTAATACACACATTACTTGCTAGGCTTATAACTTTTTACCTTAAACTAAAATTTTCTAACTCTTGAGTCCCTTATCAGATCCAGTGGAAGACAGATAACAGGGAGAAAAAAAAAAAAAACAAGATTCTAGAAATTAAAAAAAAAAAAGTTTTATATATGGGAAGGAATTAGTGGTTTAAAGTTACCACTATAGATTTATAGTGGTTGAAATCTATATGTAGACTTAAAGCTACATATAGTCTGCACTTGAGTTCATGCTCAGCTCTATGCCCCTATAAACCTATATGGTTTCTATGAAATATAACCTATAGCAGGAGGGTACAGCAGACAGTGCAGGCTGTGCGAGTAGATAAAAGATATCCAAGGAATGTCTGGCACTCAAGATTCCTCTCAACACCAAGTTAAGCTGGATAAGACAGTGACCTACAGGGTGAATGGGTGAAAACAGTTTGAAGTGACAGGCATTGAATGAGATCTGCAGAACTCTTGGCACAGATGACTGTTCAACTACCCGTACTGAGACTTGACCAAATGCCTGTCTTCTTCAGTTCAAGATGTGAGTTCTTAGCATAAGCCCTATCCTATTCAAATGAACTGCTTGAGAAAGCACAACACTGCCTAAGAATTTACTGTTTGTTCCAGTCAAAACTCTAACTATGTACCATTGATCCCCCTTTCTTACAACGCTTACTTTTGCAACTTGTAGTTATAAATCCTTTCTCTGTCCCTTTGAGATAGAAACATCCTACTACCCTGCATTGTTGCCTCAAAGACCTAGAAGCTACCTCTTTGAAATGTGGACATCTAGAAACAGCTACCCTGTCTCCTGCTTCCTGCGGGAGGGTAAGAGACTACTAACTTTGGTGGGCACCTTATGGGAATTTGTAAAACTACATCCTGTCATATAGCTGTGAGAAGTTTGTTTCCTTTAGGTGAGTGTCAATCAGCAGACACGAATGACCTAATCACATTGGTCAATCGCTCCCTTGAACACCCTTCAGTACCTTTCCTTTAGCACAGCCCAGCACCTAAAAAGCCTTCTGCCTTTTGTTTCAGTGGAGGTGAGCCCAGTTTACACTGAAGCCTCTGTCCCGCTGCAGTACTCTGAGTAAAACACGTCTTGCTATGTCCAGTGCAAAGTTTTCTTTTATGTGGGAGACAAGTTACAGTTGAGATCCTGACAGCATCGTCGTAAAGGAAGTCGTCATTGTTCATGCATGCACATACCAGTCCATTCTCCTTGGTGGGCAGGTTATACCAATGTCGCAAACTGTTCCCTGTGTATGAACAATGGCTGGGCTTTTTCTAGACAGACATGGTATAATAATATAATATAATATAATATAATATAATATAATATAATATAATATAATATAATATAGATATAATATAATATAGATATAATATTATATTATAATTAACGGTATAATTATAATATAATGTAATATATAATTTATAATGTAATAAAGTATATTTTCACTGTCCTTAAACTTCTCTGTGCTCTGCCTATTTATCTACCCAACCCCCACACCACTCCGACCTTGCAATCACTGATCTTTTTATTGTCTCCATAGTTTTGTCTTTCCAGAGTGCCATATGGTTAGAATCCCACGGTGTGTAGCCTTTTCAGATGGCCTTCTTTATCTTAGTAATACTAATCTCCCTTATTGTCTTTTCATGGCTTAATTTCTTATTTCTTTTTAGTGCTGAATAATATCCAAATATCTGCATGTGCAACAGTTCATCCATTCACTTACCGAAGGACATCTCAGATGCTCCCAAA
Organism: Anoura caudifer; assembly: GCA_004027475.1. Lineage (NCBI taxonomy): Eukaryota > Metazoa > Chordata > Mammalia > Chiroptera > Phyllostomidae > Anoura > Anoura caudifer. Next base: position 124,345 of record PVKU01002103.1, read on the forward strand.
GTTTGGCAATTATAAAAATGTTGCTGTAAACATCCATGATAGGTATTTGTGTGGACATACACTTCTCAGCTCCTAAGGGTATGTGCCAAGCAGAAGACTGCTGGATCATGTATGGGAAGAATGTCTTTAGTTCTCTAAGAAACTGCCAAATGGTCTTCTAAAGTGGCTGCATCATTTTGCATTCTGATGAGTAATGTACGAGAGTCCATGTTGCTCCACATCTCCTCCAGCATTTAGTATTGTCAACGATCCAGATTTCGGCTATTCTGATAGGTTCGTAGTGGCACCTTGTTGCTTAAATTCGTGTTTCCCTGGAGAAATGGTGTGCAGCGTCTTTTCATAGCTTATTGCCATCTGTATGTCTTATTTTGTGAGGTGTTTGTTAACCTCTTTGGTCCTTTTTGAAAATAAGATTTTTTTCTTGCTGAGTTATAAGAGTTCTTTGTATATTTTGAATAACAGTCCTTTATCAGATGTGTCTTTTGCAAACATTTTAAATAGTTTTTCTTCTCATTCTTTTTTATTATCTTTTGCAGAGCAGAAGTTTTCCATTATAATGAAGTCCAGCTTATCAACATTTTTTCATGAATCATGTCTTTAGTATATATAAAGGGACACCACTGTACCCAAGATCATGTAGGTTTTTGCCTATATTATCTTCTATGGGTTTGATAGTTTGCATTTTGCACTTGGGTCCATGATCCATTTGGAGTTAATTTTTGTGAAGGGTGTGAAATCTGTATCCAGATTTTTTTTTTTTTTTTGCATAAGGATGTCCAATTGTTCCAGCGCCATTTATTGAAGAGACTAGCTTTGCCTTATTGCGTTTCCTTTGCTTATTTGTCAGAGATCAGGTGGCTATATTTATGGGGGTCTGTTTCTGGGCTCTTCATTCTATTCCATTGATCTGTCTGTTCTTTAGCCAGTGCTGCATTGTCTTAATCACGGTAACTTTATAGTAGCCTTTGTGTCAGGGACATTGGTCTTCCCACTCTATTCTTCTGTCATGTTAATTGATTACTAACTCTAGCTTAATTGAAACCACTTTAAACTATAAAATTATTTGGAAACAGCCAATGAATGTAGACAAAAATGACAGAAAAAGAATATATGTGCAATAATTCAGCTGATGCCATGCCATAAATCTTGGTAAATTATTAAGGAATTCATTTAAGGTTTTCCTGATTACTGCCAACTGGAAAAAAATTACCAATCTAGCCTTCCTCAGCGATGCCTCTCTCAAACAGGAAACTGCCATTTATTTATTCTACAAGGAAGAAAACACTCTTGATACTCCTGTCTTATTATGTCATCTTTCATATCCAATGCATCATGGAGTCCTCCCAATTTTACTCGCTGTGTGTCTCTCAAATGTGTTCCCTTATCATTACCTCCACCACCACTAACAGGCCAAGTCAATGCTTCTGAACCATTGCAAAAGCCTCCAATTCAGTTCATTTTCCATTTTGTCATAAGAAACGCAGCCTAACAAGGCAAAGTAGAGCATGCCGTTGGTCACCGCTGCTCCCGCTGTGCCTATTCCTCGTTATCCTCATCTACATGTACATGGTATTTTTATCTTTAAACATACAGCATCATTTACTTATTTATTGTATTTGCTGGTATACGTCTGCAGATGCCCAAAACAAGGCCTGTGGTCAACAGGCAATAAATATGTATAGAATGACAGTTAAATGTTCTTAGAATGAAAACCAAAGTTCTTTCCATGGTAAATAAGATCCCGCATCATCTCACCTTCCTTCTGGCTCCAATCCTGTATCTACCAAGTTTCTATCTAACTTTTCTAAACTCACTGGCTTTCTAAATTTATTGCCAAGAATTGGATAAAGAGGAAAGGCAGTGGGATTCTTATATTCCTGGGCAATAATCTGTGAGCTTGCAAAAGCACCAGCAAGTGTCAGTACAGTTTAGTGCAGTGAGACCCAGGCAGCAAGAAAGGGTGCAGTCACACCACACTGTTGACAAGAACACTTAGCCCCAGCGGGCCCACTGCACATTTCTTTGGCAAACCCTAATTTTGCCTTCATAATTTCCAGATCCTACAGCTTCCATATCGTTTACCAATTCCTTAATGAAATCTTCCCCAAGAAGAGCACCTCTCCTCCTTTCTGAGTCATTTGTTTTCTTAAGAAAATCGATATGTTCCATTCCTATAGAGATTATGTTTTGATTTATAGCTAAACATGATCTCATGCAATTAATTGTATAAGAGTTATCCCAACTGGAATACAAGCTCCCTGAAAACAATATGTCTTTTAGTTTTATATTTCTTGGTACCAAAATGTAATTTATTAATATATATTTATATCATTTGCAAACATTTTATGACAAAAGAAAATGAGGAAAGGAAAAAGAATACTGTATGACCTGTAGTCATAGTTACTAAAGAATATAAAGATTGCCTTCTAATTAACTGAAGCCAAACAAATAGTCATAAAGTAATTATTGCAAATACAAATCCATTGACTATTACATTTTAAAAATTTCTTCGGAGATGCTAACACAGAATACTAGAAATGATGAAAATAATTGAAATAATGAAAACTATTTTTTCTCAACGAAACCTCATTATACTTCATATATGAAAAGGACAAAAGAAGGTGAATTATGAGTGACAGCTTGGAGACTCACTTAGTTTCTTCAGTATCCACAGTTTTAATATGACCGCTTTGAATAATATAGAATTTATTTTACATCCATGGGAGCAATATGATAGAAACAAGTGCAGAATGCATTTATGCATGCATATATAGTGCAAATCCTTTCAAAAGTCAATTATAAATATCAAAATTTGATGCAATGAACTTTGAAATAGGTGAGGGATGGTGCTCTTGCATGTTGATGATGCTTCCAAAATAATTTTAGAGTTATTCTCTCTTGGCTCCATGTGCTTCTGTGGTCAAGTCCCCAGGAATGCAGGAAATTAACGAGGTTAGCTGTGGGCAGAAAGTACCCTTCCAATGACCTGCACACCTGGGCTCACACTGAAAGGAAGCACAGAAAATCTTCAGGTTGGAGTGTCTGCCAGGAGTAATGACCAAACACTGTTAGATTCAAGTCATAACATTTTGCATGATTTTTACACAGTGGGTGGAAAGACAATTAGGTTTGCCCCTTTGACTTTACGTCTAGAGACTACTGTTTAAGGAATTTCTACTTTTGCCATTAACTAATTATTTCTTTCTCTGTTCGTTGATAACCATCTCAGTGATTTTCTTTCCAATTCATTTTATCTGATTCTTTCTGGATTTTGACTTTTTGGTTTCTTTTAATTATTTGATTTTTGGTTTAATTCTCTCTTTGTTACTTTTTCTTAGGGCTCTGGATGCACTCTCTCATTCTGTTAGATTTAATTTGACTCGCTTTATTTGTATAATCCTGGTTTAAATCACTTGTCTTTTGGTGGAAAATAAAAATATTGTTCAGATTCCCTTTATATGGACTGAAAACTGCTTATTTCATGTGATAATTTGTTCTCTTCTTGCTTCCAAGAAGCTAAAATAATACCCTTTAATTTCTGAGGACTCTGTGGAAAAGACCTATTCACAGACATCAACTAGATAATAACCTTCTCTACCCTGCAAACCCCAATGGTCATGCTAAGAAGAAGGAATTCTTAGCAAGATGGTTTTGCTGGGTTTGATGAACTGTAGATACACAAATGGGAACAGGTTGCAGGACTTAACCACAGGCTGCTGCAAAGGGACCCCCAACAATCAGGGTGAGGGAAAGTTTGAGAAGATGGTTGAAAAACCTGGGAGAACGCACAGATATGACAGCTGCTGTAAGAAATAAACACTCGGGAAAGAGAAAAATTTTAAGGGGATTTGTAGAAAGTGCTTTAGTGTGATGTAATCCCCTATTCCACCTTTCCATAAAACTTGTGGAATGATAGCTATGGATACCTTCGGAGTTGGACGTGTGTATGCTTGTATGTATGTATGTATGTATGTTGTGTGTGTATGTATGTGTGTGTTACATGACAGGTTTTGAGACAGCCTACGTGGGAGGTGAGAGGAGAGCCACCTTCACTCTCTCTTAAATCTCTTTTCTATTAGCATTTAGTCTCCATTATATAACCAGCATGGCACAAACACTCATTTATTGCACACACATTAATTTTCTACTGCAGTCCAGGTACTTGTATCAGTGCTTGAGATACATCACTGAGCAGAATCAACAAAGAAACACTTGTCCTGGAGGCTTTCACATTCCAGTGGGAAAGAAAGGCAATAGAAAAGAGAAGTAATGAAGTAAAGAATAAGTGAATCATACAATAGTTTAGGTGGCTATAGTTGGTTTGGAAAAAGAAGAAGTTCAGAGGGAGCAGGATAAGGTGTGAGAGGGAGGAGATGGGAGTCTCTCATTGGTCCTCAGGATTGGCCTCGGGGACAGCGAAAGCAGGAAAACATCATAATTATAGTTCAGTGGCATCCATTGGGGTGGAGGTATCAGCAAACTTTTCCTAAAGGGCCAGGTGATTAATATTTTAAACTTTGTAGGCCGAAAGGTGAAACTGCAGATATCATATGAATATTTATGATACCAGTTAAAATGCAGTCACTAACCTCTGCAGATGCAGGTCCTTAGAGAAGAGGTCTGGGCCTCAGGTAGGAGTGTGGGTGGTGTGTTGGAGAAAAGCAAGGAGAAGAATGTGGCCTATGCACCCCAATGTTCATAGCAGCACAATTTACAATAGCCAAGTGTTGGAAGCAACCTAAGTGCCCATCAATAAATGAATGGATCAAAGAAATATGGTACATTTACACAATGGAAATTTATGTAGCAGAAAGAAAGAAGGAGCTCCTACCCTTTGCAACAGCATGGATGGAAATGGAAAGCATTGTGCTGAGTGAAGTAAGCCAGGTGGTGAAAGACAAATACCATATGGTCTCACCTTTAACAGGAACCTAAACAATAAAACAAGCAAAAAAGCAAAATACAACCAAAGACACTGAAATTGAGAACAGGCTGACGGTGACCAGAGGGGAGAGGGGATGGGAATTTCAGGGGGAAAAGGGAAGATTTACAGGAACAACTATAAAGGACACATGGACAAAAACTAGGGGGGTGGAAATGGGAGGGAGGTGGGGAGGGCTGGGTGGGTGGGCTGGGATGGGGTAAAAGACACAAAACTGTACTTGAACAACAATCAAAATAAAATTAAAAAATCAAAAACACAAAACACAAAAAATAAAAACAAAAACAAAAAGAATGTGGCCAGATTAGAATTACAAAGGGGAGAGGAATGTGAGAGGAAGTTAGTGAAATGAAAGGGAGTTAGGTGGGGAGGGCTGGGGCGGTGGGCTGGGATGGGAGTAGAAGACAGGAAACTGTACAAGAACAACAATTAAAATGAAATTAAATTTAAAGAAAAAAAGGGAGTTAGGAGGGCAGATGATGTAGGACTTTTTAGGGTACTTCAAAACTGGCTTTTGCCTGAGAGAAACGGTGAGCCACAGCAGGATTTTCAACAGAGTGATGTGACCTGGCTTATGTTTTTAAAGAATCCCCATTAACTAAATCACCAAAAGGTATAAAAAAATACCCATGGGTCCTAATGCATTTTGTTAAATTTTAAAACAGCTACATGAACATACAAAATCTAATCAAAACAAATATAATGACCTGCTCAAGTTCCCATGTGCTTGTCTCACCATTTCAGTACATGCTAGGAGTTGGGGTGACCTGAACCCCAGTAGCTCTTGAATAGCTCAGGTCCTCTCACCTTTGTATGGCAGCTGGGGACTTTAAGGGTACAAATGAGGATGTAGGGCCAGATCATCCCCCTGGACTGACTCATTTTCATACCAATCTTTGATTTCATCACACTCTTTGCTCCCCTTCTGAGACAGAAGTCATTGTGTTATCTTGCTAAAATTGCTTAGAGGAAGGAAAAGAGAGAGCTCATAGAGAGACTAGAAAGAGCTCCACTGTGTTGGATTTGAAACTGTGGTCAGGAAATGTGCTAGGAGATGGCTTCTGTGTTGTGGGTCAATGTACCAAACTAGGGAATAAGAGTTGAAGTGAATCTTTTCATTACATATGCTGAAAAAAATTAAAGCACTGAGCTTTGAGGTGGGGGAGGGGGGAGAGTTAAATCATCCTAGTGTTAGCATGGGAGGGAAGTTTGATGTTGGTGAGGCAGCAAGTAAAAATGGCCCAACTAATGACAACTGCTACAGAAATAGAAATTAATTTAAATGCCTCATTATTTTGAGTTAAAGGGGAAACAATTAAAAAGATGAGTGTCTCAGGGACACTTGAAAATAGTGAGTTTTATATTCATTCTACATTCTATGGTCAATGATTCTTTAATTAGCAGCTTGATGGAAGGTTGAATAGAATTTTCAGCATGGACAGAAGAAATATAGAAGAATTAATAGGTTATCAAAAATAAATGTGCATAAGATTTCTGATGCCAGATATGATATCTAAAGAGCTGGAAGATATCACTCCCATGTTCACCAAAAGAAAAATTTGGAAAATCCAAAATTTAATAATTTATCTTAGACATCAGATAATTGAGTTCACAGAGCAAACCACCACTTCAAAATCTGCAGAAATACAGGCAACATATGTATTTTTTTTCTGGAAAGGAAGCTGATGGAACCATAATGTGAGAACATTTAAGTGGTCATTTTGAGTGTGCACTTACCAAAGTGCTGAAAGCAAACAAACAAAAAATCCACAAAAACAGTGATGGAGGTGTGTCAAAGAGACATAGAAGCCCACTGAAAGAGCACCCAATGGCCGAAACTGGAACAATTTGAACAAAGTGAAGTAATATTGATTATAACTCAAAAGTTAAAATAAACATCTATAAGTCCATATGGAAATAAATAAATAAGGATAAAGAGTCAAATCTTCCAAGTAAAAGAATTCTAGAAAATTTACATAAAGAGGAAATTCACACAAAGAGTATCTATATTATACTCTGCACTCAAGGTAGTAGAGAACATCTTTTAAGTGTGGCCTGCCCACAGTGACTTCTTCCAAAGAGCACAGACAGAAAGGCTGGGGAAGGATGACTTACAGGTGGAGAAACCTGAAGACACTATCTTAGGTGATCAAGATTAACATCAGCAATGATAAGTCAGATTTACCGTTCCTTGTTTGATATGATGTGATGAGAATCGCACGTTACCTTGCAGTCTTCTGTTCTGAAACCCACGACCTGCATGTAACAATGAGGGAGACATCTGAAAAAGCCCCATTGAGGAACATCCTCAAAAGCGCCAGATCAGCGCTCCTCCAAACTGTTGAGGCCACCAAAACCGAGGAAGTCCCAGAAACTGTCACAGTCCAGAGGAGCCCAAGTTAGTGAGGACCAGAGGTAACAAAGTACTCTGGTTGGGCTCCTGGGGCAGAAAGATTTAAAAATGAAGAAATCATCATAGAGCAGGAACTCTTACTACTGACATCCTATGAAGATTTGTTCATTAATTGGGATCATGTGAGATGCGTACAATAGTGGTAACTGGGTGGGGGGCATCTGGGAGCTCTCTGGACTATCTCCCAACTTTTCTGTGAACCTAAAACTATCTGGAACATTGTCATAATTTTTTGTAGGACTGTGTTTGCATAGAATGCCAAGTTTTTGTGGATTCAGCATGTTCTTATTCCCCAGGTTTATTGCTGATAGATAAATTCACTACATTTCTCAATGGTCAGACTCATATGGAGGATTTTAACTTCATATTATATTCATGTATGCAACTTTTTAAAACTTGTTATATAGTTTTTTAATTGTATTTATTGGGGTGACATTGGTCAATAAAATTAAATAGGTTTCAATAATACAATTCTACAATCTATCATTTGTATATTGTATTGTGTAATTACCACCCCAGCTCTACCCCTGCATCATTATTTATCCCCTTTTACCTTCTTCCACATATATATACACATATATAACTTTTATATATACAGATAAAATATTATATAAAGTGACATATGTGTTTCAATTGGAGCTATAAATGAAAATATGTCAAATGTTACACTATTTGTAGAGATATATAATACATGTGTATTATATTATTTTTAACTAGCCCAGATAATTATATTTTATTTTGAGTTAGAACTAATCAATATACTGGTCAAATTCGGCAATAAATTTGGAAATCTAGACTTCTAGTCTCCCAAATGATAATTTATATATTCAGAAAAAATGCTTAAGTACATAAAACTTGCCAATTAAAAAAGGTAAAGAATAATTCTTTTTTGCTTGCTCTATGCCACCTAAAGAAAAATAAATTTGCCATGGAGTTGCCCTACAGCTACAATCCATTTCCAGGGCTATTGTCACAGACTGTGCTGATAACCGAAATGAGAAATGTGGCAAGGAATAAATACTGGCATGAAATGTGTTAACTTAGACACGCATTCGTCCATTTGCCAGATGTCCCATTTGCCGCTGTCTTCGACAAGACTTTTTGTTTCCTTTCTTCAACTGCCATGTTAGGGGTCTTGGCTTCCAGTCATGTCCGCGAATGCTGAGCCGTCTTGCTGCATTCCCTCCGCGGTCATGCGAGGATAATGCTTCAAAGAGCTCACTCTGAACATTTACAGATTTCAACATTTTAAAGTATACTTCTGTCCTCATGAAATAACTACATGTTAACAGAATTTCCATCCCCTGACATGTTTCTGTGAAGAGGATCGTGGGGAAACCTGGGCGAGCCCTTCCGCTTCCACACACAGGTCCCAGTCCAGCCCTTTTCTGGAAACCTTTGCCATTTCATTCTCTGGCCAGGGTTGCCCTGTGGCTTTGTCTCTCAGAAACAACGGTGGAGCAGGAAGCTGCAGTCATTCTTCTCCTATCTCCTTTTAGCAATACTAGGCAGATAACCGAGGAGATGCTGAAGTTTGTGACCTAGAGGTTAAATCCAGATCAAACCTAGGGTTTTTACACAGTTGTTGCTCAAGACTTCCTCTTCTGAGCTTTCTTCCACAGAAAAATCTCTCTGACAAAGTTCCTTTTTTCCTTTAGCCTCATCAGTATATCTAGGTAGTGTGTCCTATCCATGACTCATACATTTTAAACATAAATTTTATAGTAAAAAATAAAATCGCCCATGCTTTTTAAGGGGAGTTAACCAATGCAGATATTTTATATTTTTTCCATTGGCTTCTAGACTCATTCAACATTTATACATAGTGTAAGTTTTTTTTTCTTTTTATTGATACACTGATATTTTAAAGTCTTTCCGGGACATTGAACATTTTTCAATATAAATGGCTACAAAATATTGCAAAATTTATATATACCTTAATTTAGAGATTTCTTTTTAAATTATTGGCTATTTAACTCTTTTCCAGTTATTTGCAATTTTATCTAATACCATTATCTGTACATAAAACATGCCTATCTGGGGGTTAAAACAGAGCCACACTTATTTAAATGGTATTGATACTTCATTGATTTGGAAGCAGGCTGCTGAAGAATCAGAGTGGGGTCTTTACGTGAGTTTAGAGGTAGCTGAACTGGCCTTGAGGAATTTTTGACCCAAATAAATCAATTTCCTTTGGTAGATTCATGTTTTGTTGTTTCTTTTTAAGTTAATGTATCCCATTAAAAACCCTGCTCTCTATGTCAATAAATTCCTTAATAGATAAAGATCTTCGGTGAACATTCATTGATGCATCCTAATACTTACTACTAAACCCGTGAAAATGTTAGCTGAAAGTCTTATAATTCCATGCAGATTCTTGTTTTTACTTTTTATTCAAGAAGTAACTTTAACATTAGCAGTTGAGTATTTCAAAAACACATACAACTATTCTTAAAAGCAATCATCTGAAAGGCAAACCTTTGTTTTGTTAAACTGGTCTTTTTTCTTTAGTAACAGGAAAAAATCTGCTGGGACTGAAGAGTATATAATTTTTTAACTATATAGTAAAAAATTTAATAGATGCTCAGATTTCTTTCCAACAAAACAGCCAATCTTAAGAATGTACATGCATTCAGCAAGTATAATTCATTGTGTAGAATGACTTAAATGCCATAATTTTAAAAAAGCAAAATTAGCCTAGCTCACTAGTCTTTCACACATTGTAAATACTTTAGATTGGTTATCCAACAACATTTCACTGAAATTACTGTTAACACATTAGGATTAACTCAGCCAGGCCATTTGAAAATGCGTAACTGCTGTTATAAGATATTAAACTGAGTTTTAAGGACTATTGAGCGACAAAGAACACTAGAGAGTGTATACAAGTGAATTCAGCACAACAAATGCGCATTTGTTCCTGGGCACATCTGTACTTTGTTTGCAGCTTCTACGCGCTATTGTGTGGGACTACAACACACTTTCCACTTATAAATGGAACGAGAGACCCGGCACAATCACCATACAAGTTTCAGCCTGGAAGCGTGCTGGTTTCGTGTTTTCCATTTCCTCTGACCTTTCCCCTTCCATCACAGCTATAAATGGTGAACAGTGTGCTTATTTTTATTTCTTTTACTGTTTGAGGCTTCTGATTTTCAATAAAATTCATTTTAGGCATAACTTTTTTGATCAAAATTAAGGAGTAAGTAGTTTTAATGAGAAACGAAGTATAATTATAGGAAATAAAAGAATTTAATTAAGAGAGTTCAGGGACTGCGAAATAAATAAGGAACAAAACAGGAGAATATAAACATAATAAATAATTTAGCAAATGAAATTCCTAGACACTTTTTTTGAGGGTGTTTAAATATTTCAATTAAAGTAGGTAAAATGGAAATGATGATCTTTGGAAAGTCTGACTTATTTATGCAAAGAGAGAAATACCAGATTATTATAAAAATTTTAAAATAAACACAAAATACAGACTTCAAATTTCTCAATGATGTTTTCAATGCAATAAGAAGCAAGATGCTGTATTGATCCCTATTTGGGAAGTAGGTTTAGAGAAAGCTATTAATATATTATTACCATGCTTTTTCTATTAATACTACTAATAACACAATTTTTTAAAAATTAAAAGCATTAATACCTTACTTGGAAAGCTAACCATCCATTATAGAAGGCTTTGTTAAAAAACTTCTGCCATACTGATTTAATGAGAATTATAATTTTACATAATGTAAGAAGATGAGATAGAATACTATAATATTATGTAAATTGTTAGTTTTGCTAATATACATTGTTCAAATGATAGGAGGTGACTCATAGGAGATGAGCTGTAGAGCATTGTATGCTAAGTGAAAGCCTTGGTATTTAAAAATTCTTTTTCATGTACAGGGTTTCTCAGAAAGCATCAGTAAGTGCAACACACGCAACCTACACAAGGGAGCTGGTTGCACCAGCTGAATCCCAAGCTGCCTGGAGGAGAGAGGGAAAAGAGAGTTCTGATTTTTACCTTGTATCCTCTTGTGTCCTTTTAATATTTTTAAGTACAAGTATCACCTTGTCATAAAAATACATTTTTAAAAACTCTTGCTACCAACACACTTATTGTGTTTAATTTGTTATCAAATTGTAGATAAAATTGTGAGAACTTAGTGTCTATCACATATATACCTAACTGCATCCTACCAACTTTTTATAAAATAAAAAAATTAAAATGTAATGTCTGTAAATCAAATTTTCTACATGACTTAGAAGAGTTACCTGATCAAAACACATTAAAGACAAACATATTCGCAACGGTGATGAAGAGTGTACAGATCATGCGTTGTGGAGTTGTACACCTAAAGCCTGTGTTGTTTTGTTAACTAGTGTCAGCCCAGTCAATTCAATCAAGAGGAAAAAATATATATATATAATTCAGTTCTACATCTGTTATAAAAAGAAAAGAATCCCTATAAAGAGATTACTTAGTTATAGTAGAATATGGATTATGAATATATAAGGAGCTAGCCCATATGTCCTCGTCTGGCTATTTTTTATGACTGATCAATTAATTTTTTTTTCAGGGAATAGGAGTTAACTTAATGGTTTTTCTAAATCCATTGGTTAGTCATTTAGCAAATGCTTTACGATCACCTCTGACATTCAAAGCATTGCACTAGGTGTGAGGGATAAAATGATGAACTGGAGTAGGAAGTTAGAAAACACACTTGAAAAGTAGAGAACATAGGTAGGAATCTAGACAGCGTGATGACGGCTCAGGTAGCTTGTGGAAATGCAAGGAAAATATCTGTGACATGGATCTTGGTGACAAGAAGGAAAGACTGCCCAGGCACAGGATGGTCCTGCTTTCTGACTTGTGTCCAGCCTTTACCAGCTCTAGGTAAGCTTGACCACCACCACTGGCTGGCCCTGAGACATCCTTGCTCTTCAGAGAAGGTACCTTAGCTTCATATTCTAAGAGGGAGCAAGTTATATGCCCCCTTCCCGCTCATTGTTAATGCTGGATTGTCATTCTCTCAAGATCAATGATTAACAGTTGAATCATCCATTGGCTTCAGATAAAATTCCAGTCCCTGATCTCTAGCCCCATCTTCCCCCAGAGACACAGTATGATAACATCAGTGAGTTTCCCAAGGTTGGACTATTCCATTTTAGGTTGCACCACATGACTCACTTTTCTTGAGATCCAGTTTAGGCTAAGACATAGCAAGCTTAAAGTATTTCCCTTTGGCCTTCTGTGTTAAAGATTCAAAATTTTAGATGTAGTCTTTCCCAGGGTCCCTTGATATGTTTTATATATATATATATATATATATATATATATATATATATATATGAAGCGGAATTAATTTATAGGAAATGTGAATGCAATGATAGGTGCTTTCTTAATTTTATTAACTTTTACTGAATACATTGTATAAACCAGATACTTTTTGAAGCACTTTTATGTAACGCTGACTTCTTCCTCAGAACAAGTTTAATCCTACAAGCTTGTAGCATCATTCTTTCTTTGAAGATGAGGGACATGAAACACAGAGGCACTGTCACCTTCCCTGGGGTCGCACACCCAGACGGTGTTATCCCTAACGTTCAGACTCAGGGCAGGCCACGGCAGAGCCGCGCTGCCAACCACTGCACCGCACTTCCTCTCACATTTGGGACCTTGACATTTTTCTGAACAAATTGCCCTTCTAGTCTTTTTGTAATCATTATAAAATATAAATAAATGAAATTGAGTAAAATACATTGTGAAAATTATGTTTATCTAATATGAAAATACTCTTAAGGAAATTTAATAGAAAAGAAGCACTTGGACAAATTAATGGGTATATTAAGTCATAGAGGAAAAAAAACTGTAGCTTGTTTTGAGACTGGAGGGAATGAAAGGGAGGGAAAAACCAAAAAAACTAATTAACTATGTGTTATGGTTTGAATTGTGTTCCCTCCAAATCATGTTAAAGTCCAAACTCTAAGTTCTTCCAAATGTGATCTTATTTGGAAATGGGGTCATTGTAGATATGACTACCTAAGTTAATATTAGGTCAATAGGATGACTCTAATCCAATGTGACGGATATTCATTTAAGAAGACCAGGTGAACCCAAAGGCCACAGTTTCTAAGACAAAGAGGGAGACCTGGGCCCATTCCTTCCCGCAGAGCCCTCAGAGGGAATCTGTCTTGCCAACACATTAATTTCAGAGCTCTAGTTTCAGAAATTGTGAGACAATAAATTTCTGTTGTCTAAGCTTTCCATTTTGTGGTGCTTTGTTATGGCAGCCTCAGTGAATGGACAATCTTATTTCATGCTTTAGAGTTTTCTGAAATTTTAAATTGAATTATTTTAATGTTATGGTGGTATTCTTCACAAGGTGCATGGTCATTGAATTTCAGAAGTGATGGTTAATTTTATGTGTCAACTTGTCAGGTTAAACATTATTTCTTGGACTCTCTGTGAGGGTGTTTCTGAGCAAGATTAGCAGTTGAATTGGTGGAATGTAAAGTGCCTTCATTACCCCAGATGAGCATCATCCAATCCATTGAGGGCTTGACTAGAACAGAAGGCAGAAGGAGGAATTTGCCCTTTTATCTCTCTGCCTGCCTGATTAAGCTGGGACATCCGGTCCGTTTCCTCCACACCTTGGACTAGGATTTATACCTTGGCTTTCCTGGTCTCCAGCTTGCATGTGGCCGATAGGGGAGTTCTCAGGCTCCATAATCATGTGAGCCAATTTCTCCTAACAAATTCCTATACATATGTAGACAGGATAGGTAAATAGGTAGATAGATAGGAATAGGTATGTATCTATCTATATATTCTGTTGTTTGTGTTTCTTTGAAAAGCCCAGACTGATAATACAAGCCATTACTAATGGAATTCACTGACATGTATGTTAATACTGTTCAACCCAATATGTTTTCTTTTAAAGTGTGCATAGCATTTTCAAGATTCATCCATGCTGAAGAGTGAATTAGCACTGCATTCTTATTTATTGCCAAATAACATTGGCTTTACATGTTTATTACTACTATTTCTAAAAATTTTCTTCACCAAAACAGGTATTTTCAACTCAAACAGAAATCCATCAAACTATTACTTCTTCTCCCCACTCATCCCAGCCTGTAATCAACTCTGATTTATATTCTGTCGTCATGAATTTGTCCATCTTAGGTAATTCACAAATGGAACTATACAATGTTTTTCCATGGGTCTGACTCATTTCACTTTGCATAATGTTCTCAAGGTTCATCCATGTCATAGCATGAATAAGGACTTTATTTCATTTTGTGGTTGTATTATCTCTTTTTTTCCACATTTTGGTTACCTGTCATCTGTTGGTGGGTTAGGGTTCGGGTTAGGGTTGGGTTGCTCCATATTTTGGCTGTGGTGAATAATGACCATTGACATACATACAAGTATCTACTGAACCTCTAATTTCAACTATTTTGTCACATACCTAGGCGACAAACTGCTGGGACACATGGCAATTCCATGTTCAATTTTTCCAGGAGCTGTTAAACAGCTTTCTACATCAGGTGAACCATCTCACAGTCCAATCAGTCGTGTCTGAGTGTTCCAACTTTGCATCCTCACCTTTCATACTCTAATTACAGTCATTCCAGTAGTTGTGCCGTGGTGTCCCATTGCGATTTGGATTTGCGTTTTCTCAGTGACTAACAAGATTAAACATTTTTTGTGTGCTTACTGACTATTTGCATATCTTTTTAAAAGAATGCATATTGAAGTTTTTTGCCAAATTTTTTTTACCAATTATTAAATTGGTTTGTGTTGTTACTATGTAGGTGCCCTTTATATGTTCTGAATATTAAATCCCTACAAGATATATGATTTACATATATTTTCTGTTATTCTGTAAGTTGGTTTTTCACTTTCTGAATAATGTCCTTTGATGCACAAAAATTTTAATTTTGACAAAGTCCAATTGGTGTACCTTTTCTTTTGTTACTCATGCTTTTGGCATCATATCAAATAATCTGATGCCAAATCCAAGATCAAGAAAACTTACTCTTATATTTTTATGGTTTTGATCTTATATTTAAGTCATTGGTCCATTTTGAATTATTTTTTTTATGGTGCGAGGCAAGGATCCAACTTCATTCTTTTGTATGTAAAAATCCAATTGTCCTTGCGTCATTTGTTGAAGAGACTATTTTTTCTCCATTGAGTATTTTTGAAACCTTTGTTGCAAATTAATTGTCCAGATACATACATACATACTTGTTTATGGGTTATACATTTTATTCCATTGTTATTTCTTTATCTTCTACTTTATTCACTTTGAGTGAATCATATCATTATTAAAACTTTCAATCTTTCATCAATGTTCTGTAGTTTTAGTCTATAATTCTTTCACCTCCTTGGCTAAATTTATTCCTTGATATCTTGTTATTTTATATGATGTTATAAATTAAATTCTCTATTAGTTTTTTTTTATCTATAGGCACAAGGAATATTACTCTGTAACTTTCCCTATGATATCACTATTTAGCTTTGGGATAAGAGTAATTCTGACCTCAGGTAGTAACTTTCCTTCTATTTTCTTTTCTATTTTTTGGAAGAGTTTGGAAAGGATAGGTATTAATTCTTTTTTTAAATGTTTGGTACAATTCACCAGTGATTCCTTCTGAGCCTGGGCTTTTCTTTGTTGGGAGGTTTTTGGTGATTAGTTTTCTCTTTAATTGTCATACACAGGTTGAGATGTTCTATTTTTTTCTTGAATCATATTAGTTAATTTTTGTGTTGCTAAGCATCTGTCTACTTCATCTAGGTTATCTAATTTTGGCATACAATTTAATTGTTCATGGTATGCTCTTCTAGTTCTGTCATTAGAGATGCTTTAATTGATAAAGATAAACATGGGATTGTCCCATTTTCACAACTGTCAAGATGAAAGTATTTTAGTTTTTTATTGTTATCATGCCTCCCAATCATGGCATTATCCCTTCTCAAGGGTATGGTGGGTGACTGTCATACAGAATGTCAAATTTTAGAATCTAATTTGAGAATTGTTGACAAAATTCTGGCTAGTATAAGACAAAATTCTGTTTAGTATAAAAAAGTTTTCTTCTAAGGGAAAATATTCAATGAACCCTCATCTTTTATATTAGTACAATTAGTATTCATGAGCAATATGATAAGCAATGCCCATATGTCAGTGGCCAAAGATGAAATATGGAATTAAAGACCTTTTTTACTTTCATCAAACATTTGGGTAAAAATTAAAATACAAATGATTTAGGTTAAGTCTCTCTTATGGGCTTATTATTTGATTATACATTACAACTACACACATATTCTTTATACACACATGCACACACACTCACACCCAACCAGTGATTAGCATCTTAACACAATAAAAATTGTTCTTCCTTGGAGTGTCTTTAACAATTTCCAATATAGGAAATTTCAATGTTAAGGAACATTTGCCCTGGATCATTTGAATGAGTAATTCTGTGATAAGGTGTGTTAGATACTAAGATGTGTTGGTTTTGCTCAGTTAGAGAAGTTATTTGAATGTTGGACTCTGCTCCCCAACCTGTATAGCGTGCTGCCCCTAAACAGTTCAAATCCCAGGTGAGCAGTAAGTTTTCCTCTAGGTGAAGAAGGCTAACTGGGCGATGACTCAGACTTTCTTCCTATCTCAAGCGTTTATCATTTAAAATGTCTGTGGTGTCTAAGGTTATAAGATCAAATTGTGTTTCTTTGTTACTGGAAATCCCCACTCCAAGCCCAGAGAACAGGCCTTTCAAAAGCTTTTACTGAGGCAACACACTTAATAGAAAAGCATGACTTCATTTTGGCATGATTAGGCTTCAAATCAGGTCAGCGATTTAGATGTGAATGAGTGGATTGTTCATGGGCGCCGGCTCAAATTAGTCTTTCATTTATTTTTAGAAATTCATTAGACCAATTATGACAACCACAAAGGGATGTCTTATGACTGAGAAGTGCAAATTATAAGAACAGTAATATTCATTGTTAAGTACGAGATGAAAATGTCTGTGTAGACTGCTCATTAAAACCTACTTCCTTTCACAAAAATGTCTTTCATAAAAAATGTAGATTACAGGTAAAAGGCGCTGAACCAAAACATAAGTGCTGAGTGTACAACATGCTGGTAAACTTAGAATGTTCGAAAAATCAATTCAGGTCAGAATTTATAAAGGAAACTGAAAATATCCAGCTTCTCTTTCACCATTATGTTCTCACCATTATGTTCTCAGTGTGGAAATGCACTAACTGGTTTTCAAATATGTGGAAACAGGAACTAAAATTTTATATGAGAATTGGACTATTATGACCACATTCCAGTAATTTAAATAAAAAATAGTTAATACATACCCTCATCTAGGAGAAAGGACATGGGGCTTTGTATTCGGACTCATTTGTGTCTTTTTTACTACTTTTTGGGCAACTCCCTTGGATTCCTCAACTTTAATTTACTCATGGGTAAGAAAGCAACCCTAGTCGATACACTTTAAGAATAAAACATCAATTAAGTGGACAACAGGTTATTATAAAGTATATGACATATAATTAATTCTATATAAACATTAGCTAATTTAAAGGAACATCACATAATCATGATTATATCTGTAGATGGAAAAATATTAACATTCATTCTACACTTTTCTTTATCAACTTTAGAAAGATCATAAAGCACAAAAGTACATTTTGTGTGCTGCGGTTCACCATTCTCTAATCATTGAAACCTCTCCCATCACGAATAGTAAAGAATGTATAAGTGAATCTAAAAACAAACAACTCCCATGAAAAGAGGCTTCCTGGAGTTCACATTTTGTTATGACTGAAATTCTCCAGTTAGGGAGAAAACATTAATCACTCTGCCACACTGAAAAACCACCTACTAACAAATCTTCAGCCTGCATGGAAGGATTTGGTGTTTAGAAAATTTTTCTGAAGTTTGAATTAGCAATTTAAGTTTCTTTATGCTCATCCTATTTAGGTTACTGAAGCCATTAAAAGAAACTTCTGAGTAGCATTTTTCTCCTTTTGCTATTATGTCAGATTATGGAGACAACGAGATGCTTTGCTGTAATTAAATTATTTAATACAGTAAGTTCATATAATAATATTTTTTTTCTATTTGGTGGTTTCAGTGAAAATGTCTGTACAAACAGTTCTTGCGGCACAATTACATTGTATATGTTGGATAGGGAGGGTTTTCTTTTTCTGTAATCTGATTCCTGTGTTTGTAAGACAAATGTTTTGTTTTGTATTCAAAAAACAAAACCAGGCATCATTTACGAGAACTGTTCAGATTGGAAGCCAATAACTATATAAGGTAAAGCTCCCAAGTGAGATTGCCCTAGTTTTTCACCAATACAATCTGGGCCCTAATTTGGTTAACTGTGAAACTTGTTTCAGATTGATATTAACATATATATATATATATACATATATATATATAGTCATGATATTAGGATATAAGCTTTAGAGTCAGATCTATGTGATTTCAAATCAGGGGTTCAAAGGATTCACTTGCCATCAGCTTTCATTTTCTAAAACTGAATAAATTTATGGTTTTGAGAATACCATGCTAATTAGTGATGATCATGATACAATTGTCTAACAGGTCACAGATTAAAAAACAACAAAACAGAGACTGCGCTCCTTTTAAAGCTGTAGAGGACTCCCCAACTTCCTTTTTCTTTAGTGCGTTGTTTATGAGTGAGTCAATTACAACCATCACTAAGATTTCCAAAGCCTTTACAACTAACAAAGAAGCCGTGGTTTCTGCTGGTTGTACCCTTGGGTAGTCCTGTAAAAATGGAAAGTTATTTTAAAAGATGTGTGACTAGCCAAGACAGTAACCAGAAAGCACATTTGCACGCACATTTCTCAATTAAATTAACTTGCGAAGACTCTACCAAAAACCAAGTTACTCTGAAAGGAGTAACACAAGGGGGGGTGGGAATGACCAGAAAATCAAAAATGACCCCACACCCTGTAGAACAGAAAGCCCTGCCCGTACAGACACTGCCGTTTTAGAATTTAGAGCTGACGTTGCCATCTTAACGGAAGTTTGCATTCCAGATAAGCATTCAGGAAACTCTAAAGGAAAGTCGAGTACTCCAAACGGGAGAAGGTATTTGCCAAGAATACAAGGCCACGTAGAAAACCAATCTCTTCATAAATGTTAATTGGCAATTAAAATGGAAAAGTAGGGACTGGGATGTTCAGCACTTTCCTAGAACAGGATCTCAGACCTAAAACATAAGATTGAGGTCAAGGGCAAATTTACAAAACTGTGTGCTGCCTTTTACGTCTTTGCAGATGAGAGAGAATCTCATCCTTTCTGTAGTTTAGACAATGGGTCAGAAAGCTTTCCCGTAAAGGGCCAGATAGTAAATATTTTAGTCTTTGTGGGCCATCCTGTCTCTATCACAATGAACAATTCGTAAGCATGGTCTTGGCTGTATTCCAGCAACACTTCATGTACAAACAGGAGGGTGAGGCAGAGTTTGTCAGTGGGCTGTGGTTTTTAAAGGGCTGATTTAGATTCTAGAATAGAAACATGACCTGTCATATGATAATTTAAGTCAATGCCAGTTAGACTAATGTGCTCAGCATAATTGTCTGCTGCATTTTGGAACCAGAAGAAGGGAGTGTGAAGAGTAGTGAGTCATCACACCTCATTTCTTCTCTGGTCTCAACTTCTACTGCTGAATCCTTTGGTTGTGCCTGTTAGCCACACTTGTCTTCCTATTATTCAAAGATTCAGGCAAACTATAACTCAGAGTCTTTGATTTTGCTGTTACCTTAATACAAAATTTTCTTCTAGATTCTCTTAAATATTTGTTGAAATACAGGTATGCCTAAATTTGTCAGGAGTGTATCAGGAAACATATTTCACTTCATATGTTCTAATGAAGAGAATTTACTTAATACTTTACTTACATTCTTTGGGAAGATTAAAGGAAGAGGCAAAGAATGACACCCAGAATCTAACAAGAAAAGAGAGGAAAGATCAAGGAGGAAAACCACAGTACTACGGGCTCCAAGACAGTAGAAGAGTCACAATACTTGAGTTAGAATCAAGCATGGAGCCGACACTAGTCTTCATTGAATTGGTTTTCCTGATATTTGAAAATAAATCATGCAGATAAGTGCAGGGTATTGGGTAGAAAGTGTGTCAATTGCTATCTCACAGGAACACCCAGTGAAGAATAAACCCTAAGCACCTGCATGGACAGGATGACTTGTTCAGCAAATTTCAGCCCAATCTCTCCTCATCCAACCTCATGCAAGCGCAATGGGCTTGTGAAGGACGTAGCCATGGTGGCTGTGGGCAAGCCCAAGAACATGGGCCCTCTCTCATAAAGGTTAACCTACTGGCTATTGCTATATGGTATCCATCCTGTTACTACCAGAGACCAATAGTGGGACCTCAACATCATATTCTCTTGAGGAGACTGACCAACTACCTGGTATCAAGTTCATTATTTTAGACTCTTTCAAGAAAAATCAGCAGTTGATCCTGAGCAAGACCCATCCAAGCAAAAGCCAGTTTACTTTCCTTGCTCACGGTGCCTGGATAGTACCACTGCCTGAGGATTCGCAGAGATACTGATGTGGGATTTCGTATTACATCACCTCAGGCAGAGGAATCAATTTTATGGTGAAAGAGGTATATATAACACTGGACACAAGCCATTGCCTACTAAATACCAGACCACCCAAAAGGTACATCCTAAGAAAATGTTGCAATAGCTTTTTTAAAAGTGTAGCTGAACATAAACTTGAAGATAATATTCATGATGTTGGGGTGCTATTATTTGAGATGCAGAATATTCATTGGTCCAATACTCATTTAACCAATAAGATAGGAGTGTCCTTATTTCCATTGCTCCCTGCAGGTCTGTATTTAGTTCTCAAGAGCTGCTGTGACCAGTCATGAAAGCAGGCATCACTTGGAAATGTGAAGGATTTAAGCAACCCACACCTACTGAGGTAACCTTTGCTTACACGGTTATTAAGAAATGTGCTGGCAAATACTAGGTAAATATTAAGGGGAAAACATATAATAGCCAAGAATTGGAAGCAGCCCAAGTGCCCATCAGTAGATGAGCATATAAAAAAGCTGTGGTACGTTTACACAATGGGATACTACTCAGCCATTTAAAAAAAAAAAAAAAAAGAAAGAAATCCTATCCTTTGCAACAGCATGGATGGACCTGGAGAACATCATGCTAAGTGAAATAATCCAGTCAGAGAAAGGCAAGTACCACATGATTTCACTCATATGTGGAATCTATTGAACAAAATTAAGTAATACACAAAATAGGGGAACTCCGAGCAGGATGACAGCTTTCAGGGGTAAGGGTTGGGGGTCTGAGGCATTGAGGAAAAAAAGAGAAAACCAAAAAAGGTAAATACTAGGTGAATATTAAGAAAAAAACAGCTGGGAAACGTGGTAGAACCGGGGAGATATGTGACTAAAAAAGGAGCCATGTAATAAACCGACAGTCTCAGTGACCAAAAGTGACCACACAGGACGCTCTTATCATAGACTTTCACCTGGGCAGGGCATGGCGGGTCCTCACACCCTAGGCCTAGAGCTTCCTTAGCAAAGGTCAGTCTTTCCCATAAGTGAGGCCTAACTGCAGAGTAAGACCTCCGTTCTTGAGTCTGGCTTAAAAAGAATTCAGAGCCAGCAATGCTAATGCGAGGAGTTTATTTGGAAAGTCACAGAGATTAAAGAAGTGAGCTGGCTGGGCTGCGTGGACTCAGCACACCAGCTACAGAGGCAAAAGAGACGCCTCTGGGGCCTGGGGAAGGACAGCAAAGGGGCTGCCGCCTGGGAGAAGACCAGGGTAGGTGCAGACAGCCTGCTCCGAGCGCGTTGCCGCAGCCTTAAAGGTTTTTTAGATCTGATTTCTAAAGGCAGGATTTTAGGGGAGAAACTCAGGGCCATATCCATCGGCTTTTCAGGTGTGCTTTGGTCCTTTAAAGTGACACAGTCATTAGTCATTGCATCTGGTCCTGATTTCTGTCACGGTGTCATTTCACCTGATTTTGCTGCCTTCCTGGGCTTGGAGCGAAAACACAACTGAGGCTTAAATGTTATCTCTAGTTTGACGAAACTGTGTCTCTGTGGTCAACAGCCCCGAGGCTTTGTTCCTAAGATTATCTGATGCTGGTCAAAGCTCACTGTCCTGAGAGCTTAATGCTTAAGGGCCAGCCAAGCAAGGGTTCGCATGGGAGTCCTATGAGGCTATTCTCTGTTCCCCCACATTTTTCTCCTCTACAAGAGTCTAAATTGCGTGACTGGTGATATGAAAAGTCTGGTAGGTAGTAACTGCAGACTAGCAACATGCTAGGGGAGGAAAGGTTCCGCTGGGGTTGGGGTCCTAGCCTACAATGGTTTTCTCTAGTTCTGCCCATTACTGGGCCCCTGGGACTTTCTGCCTTAGTGGCATTCTGTACGTGGCCTGTTGTTCTCGCTGTTTATGCCTAACTGCCTACTCTATCAGAGCCAAACACTAGGCACCAAGAATTGCAGTGGAGAAATATGGGCTATTTTACTGATGAATGGCACCACTGAGGAGAAAAGGACGGTAAAACTCACAAGCTCAAGCTCCCCAATAGCATGTAGGGTAGAGATTATATAGGGCAAAATCGCAAGACAGCACTGGTTTAGGGTTCTGATTGGGAGTTGGTTGTTCTGAGGGGAGTTAAAGATAATAAATCATTTCTTCAGGTCTGAAGGACAGTTCCGAGTTCTGTTCCAGCATCCCTTTGTCTGGTTTCATGAAAAAGTAACCAGGATATCACTCCAGTTCAGGGCTCAGGAGCTGAAACGTAACTTTGGTCAAGATGTTATCTTTAGCCTGCTGGATGTCCCGACCTTGTGATCTTTGACCAGGTCCAGGCTACTGTCCTCTGCTGCCTCAGGGGTGACTGGTTATGGGAGAAACAGCTAGGTCTCTGAGAGCATAGACAGAAGAAAGAGAAATGATTTCTAGAGTTAGGATTTAAAGCTAAATTTAATCAAAGTCATAGGGACTTTTGGTTGCAATACCAAACCTAGGTCTAATACTTGACCTATTTGCCATTTTAACCTTTTTCAGAAAGATTATTAATCAGCTGGGATTTTTTTTTTTTTTTTTTTTTTTTTTTTTTTTTTTTTTTTTTTTTTTTTTTTTTTTTTTTTTTTTTGTCAACAAGCAGTGAGCTAATCTGTCAATGGGCCCTCTGCATCCCACCCTGTACAAAGAAGAGGCAATCTGCCTGGTAGATGCCCCTGCTGTTCCCTTGCCTCAAAAGAAGATGCCCTTGTCTAAAAATAACATTTTCTTTGTCTTTTGTTAGTAGCTCCCTCATCCCACCCCTTTTTCCTATAAAAGCCTCCCATGTTGTAGCACCCCTCCAAGCAGCCCTCTAGTTGCTCCCTGGGATTCTGCAGGATTCATGGATCACTTAATAAAACAATTAGATCTTCAAATTTACTCACTTGAATTTTGTTCTTTAACACCCTTCTCAGACAATATGCAAACTGTTACAAAGTGTCAATAGAAAAAATGTACCAGGCCAAGTATTTCTTTGATTAAAACAACCTATATTGATACCATGCCAGGCTAACCAATTGTCAGTTTCAGGCATTTGCCCCTGAAAAGATATTGCTTACGTACAAAGGTAATGGTAATAATGCAGCTGTGCAAATCATACTCTCAGGAGAAGAGTCCTTTCTGTTGTGGATTTACTATTGTATCCATTTCCTTTGCCAACAAATCTTCATTAGCATTAGGTAATGAAATTTACATTTGCCACAAAGGAAGGAAATGCATTTGATTTCTTAACAGTACAAGGATTCTGGTCTGTAATGGAATAGAATTCTAATTAGAGGGAAATAAAAGGTATTATTGGAGTTTGTTCATGAAGGTTTTAAGTAAAAAAAAAAGAAATAGAGAAAGAACTGTTATGTATGTTGATGAAATAATTTTAGATTGTTTTTCTAGTTATGAATGATTCTTGCATTATTTTATATAACTTATTTGACCATCTCTCAGACTAAAAAGACTATGAAATATAGGAGCTCACATTATTTTAATATTTGTGTCTGTGAAAAAAATAAGGCTGAAACTTTTATAATAATGTATTTTATTCTTGTGTTATGTATTACAGTATATTTCAAAGTAGATTTCTAGAACCAAATATTTCCTAAGGAAAATAATTTTGTCCTAATTCTAAGGAAAGAAGTAGTAATAAAAAAGACACTTTCATTTAATTGCTGGAAAATGCTATAATCATACATGCTGAAAGGAACGAGTAGACTTTTTAATGAAACAGGATTTCTAATATGCTGCATAGTTTTATGTTTTCATTAGCTTTTTTATTTTATTTCTTTTTAAATTAATTTTCTCTTTCTCCTAGGTATTCACCTGGTATCCAAGCTAGTGAGTAATAAGAATAAATACAAGCCTAAGGCAATAATGGAATCTGGGAAGACACATAAATCCTGGCATGCCTTCATTTCTTCTGAAGGCTAATCGCTTGAAATGGTTAAGTAAACCACCTTGAAGTAAAAAAAAAATTATTTATTGGAATGTCAAATGGAAAATGCTGTTACAGAAACAACAGATGTGACCCCAATTGGCTTCAATGTACCATAGCTCAACTTGAAAAGAGTTTCTTCTTTGAAAAAAAAAGATGTTAGCATTTTAGAGATGTTACAGAAAACAAATCTCCAATAACTTTGCAATGTCAAGGTTAATAAAGAGTAGAGGTACTCCCATTTCTTGGTGTGTGTTTCAATAACTAAATGAGTCTTCCATTGTAATTTGGTGAGGGAGGTAAGAAAAAAAGCATGCAACACAAATTCAGCAAATAGAGCTAAATTAAACTTGAAAAAATTACAAAATCATTGTTGACTGATATTTGTAAAATAGTTTAATATAGAGTGTCATTCTACTCTTGTTTTATGACTCTAAGGAGGATTGACTTTTTTCTAATAATTCATTTTTATATCAAAACATTGGATTCTTTTCTGCTGGTGTGTCTTATAGTTTTACTTCAATTTTAATTCAATAGAGAGACTAAAATATGACCCTTTACAGCAAACTGTTACCAGGTGAGATCCCCATTTTTTTGTGTGTCTACCTACCTGTGGGCGCTGGCCCAAAGAAATGCATGAGCAGGAGTTTCCAGTATAGAAAGAAAATAATAGTTTAATATTGAATTGGCCAATATGGAGGTGGGGAGCTTATACCCTAAAGGCTTGACTCCTCATGGCTTATAGACTACAGATTATATAGGACGAAACCACAAGACCTTGGGTTAAAGGGTTTAAGGTTATTTTGGGAATTGGTTGATCAGAGGTAAGGTAAGGGAATAAATCATTTCTTTAGATCTCCAGACAGTTCTGAGGTCTTTTACGATCTCCCTCTATCTGCTCTCCTGGGAAGGTAGCTGGAAGCCGGAGGTTCTTTTAACCTTAGGGTTCAGAAGCTGAAACACAACTTAGTTCAAGATGCTATCTGTAGCCTGAAGAAATGATTTATTACCCTTACCTCACCTCTGACCAATCAGCTCCCAGGATGACCTCAGGCCCCCTAACCCACAGTGTCTTGTGATTTTGCTCTATATGATCTGTAACCTACATACCATCGGGCAATTCGGGCCTTTGAGCATTAGCTTCCTGTTCTCCTGGGGGTGGGGTGCCATTCATCTATAAAATAGCCAATATTTTTCCACTGTAATTCTCTGTGTTTAGTGTTTGGCTTTGCTAACACTGGGTGGGCAAATGGAAAAACTCTTTCTGTTCAATAACACTTCCTTCTTTCCCTTTCTTCCTTCCTTTCCTCTCTCTCTTGTTTCCTCCCTCCCTTCCTTCTTCCCTCCCTCCCTCCTTCCCTCCTTTACCTTTCATCTTTCTTTTGAAGGCTATGTCTCAAAAGCAAAATATAGGCAAGAAAACAAATGTTTTGTGATATCCTTGAGTATGCTTTGGAGTTGTGAAAAAAATTGATAGAGATTAATATCATTATGTCACTATAAATAGCAAATCAACTGTGTTACTATACAGCTGTATTACAGAAAAATAATAAAATACAACACCACAGCAGGAAATAAGGAAAAACATTATTAAATAATATTTACCCACCATTATTTTACAATGTCATAAATCTTGTTCCTCAAATAAAGATTAATAGTAAATGTAGTCTGCATTTTAGTTCATATTATTTGCAGTGAAATACATTATTTGCAAATACAATAAATGCTTGTATAACTTTTAACAGAAAAATTTACTTAACAAATTTCTCCCCTTTATAACAATGTCACCTCCATATAATAATTTATATAATAAAATTTTGTAAGTTACTATGATGGGAATTTTTCTTATTCTTCATTTTATAGGATGACTATTTAATAGTTCATACTTTTAACAAACTTACTTTGCTTTGGTTTTTATTGCTCCTCAGGACATCGCAGATTGCCTCTATATCATGCATTTATGTGAAAAAATTAAAGAGTGTGAAAAGGAACTCTCCCCCTGAGAGAACATTGTAATATTCAGCTTTAATAGCCTCTCCCCAGAGTAAAGGAAAACCTTGTTATTCCTCACTATAAAAGAAAGAATGTGTCTATGTCAAGATTTCTTTAATAACCTGGACCTGTTCTCACTGTCTTCATATGAGCCAGGGTCAAGGGTTCACAGGGTTTAATAATAACACGCCACATTCTCTCCCAGGGATTGAAACCATGAAAAGGTGTCCTGAGAGGAAAATCTACTTTATGTTTATTTTTAAGGTAGTTTTGAAAATATCTGTTTTTCATATCAATAAGATCTAATATAAAAATTTATATTGATTTTTATTTACATTGTATATCATGTGAATTCTATTTTGAGAAAGAACATTTTGTTTTATTTTCCTTTTGAAAACTCATGTATATATCCAAAAGTATACCTACCTACTGTCCAAAGAATCTACTGAAGCATTTGGAGAATCAGGGATTAAAATTGAGACAAAAATTTATGCAAGAATTAAAGCAATAACATTTTGAAATAGCATTTAAATTACTTCTTAATTGAACATTAAATGCCTCTCAAACAAATTCATCTAGTATATGAATTAACATCAATTAAGTCTTTCTAACTTGTAAGAGTTACCAAAATTCTAAAAACTAATCTGACGTTCTTGGTCAGCCCAAGAAAAGTACAAGAGACAATTGAAGAAGCTAGCCACCCTTTGAGCAAGGGAGAGTCTACTAACAGTTGACATATTGTCTAAGATACTCTTCCATAAAGGCAGTTAGCAAAACATAACCTAAAATGTTACTCCATTAAGGTAGTTAATTTTCTAATGAATGTATTTGACTAAGGCACATTTTATAAATTTTCGCTTGGGAAATTTAAATATGTAGCTCCGGTGTGTGTGACTTAAAGGCCCCAGGCTCTGGAGGGGTGGGATGTACTCATTTGAAATCCCGTGAGATTAATTGAACAGGAACTCAACGCTTTACACTAATATGCTCAGTTTAAGGCCCTGGTGAAGAGCAAACAAGTGAGCTGACACGGCAGGAGCAGAGTTGCCCGTTGGGGTTCCCAGACGGACAGTTCTGTCTACCCCAGTTTTGGGATTTGTTCTTAAACAAGACACAACTAGTTAAAGCAAAACCACCATTCTCTGTTTTTAAAGAGTTGAGGATGTCAAAGCTTTTGAATATGCAAAGCAGTGATTTCAAAACACATTGAATGGCCATTTAGCTCTTCCATTCTCTCCATCACCACTCTTCACACAGGGCTCCCTGAACCTACCCCCACTTAGATTCTCTCTGCTCATGGGACTCTCACCAGCTTTCAGATTTTTTTGTGACAACTTATATGACAAGACACTATGCTGGGCTAGTCTTGGCAATCGCTCATGTTAAACAAATTCCTAAACATTTTTTTGTAAATTTTATTTTTTTGTTATTTCAGACCTCTGGCTTTGGAGTGATAATTTTTCAATAATTTTATTGATATTATCATATTATATATCGTATATGATGCATGCTAATGTGTACTATATATTATATAATAAATAACATAAAATATATAGCAAATATTATTTATAATTAAATAATGATTGGTGCCATTTATTGTGTATATATAAATATGTATATGTGTATATATGTATATATGTATATGCATGCAGGTATATTTAAATAGATACCATGAACTCATAAAAAAGGTATACTTTCATTAATCCTCAGAGCGACTGTAGGATGATACTGTTGGCTGGAAGCATCGTTTCTGCATAAGGGACAGTTAAGAATGTGGTGGATGGTGCAATAGGCTGTCCAGTTCTTCTTCCGAAGGACTTATTTCCCCAACTATTGGGAATACAGCCAGCAGGAAAACTCCGCCTTTAGCGCTCTCAGTATATTGTCCTTAAGTAAAGAACACTATGTTGTCCAAGTTCACTTTCCTTTTGGGGGCCAGACCTCGGGCAGTGAGTGCTATGATGCTGTAATGTAATGGCTCAGACCCCTCCTGCTCCAAATGTAACGACTCCAAAGGTCCATTCCAGCTCATACCTCCCGGTGAGGTCTGAGGTCTGCTGAGGCTTCTCTTCCTTCCCCTTCCCAGTCTTGCTTCCTCCGTTTCTTCCCAGGATAGAAAGCCAGCAAGCATTCCCCGGTAATCTTTCTGCAAAAGAATCTCTGACTTCAAGGGCTGCTTCTAGAGAAACCCAACCTGCAACACTGCTCATATCACTTATTGTCCAAACTAAGACTTTTTGCAAGTGAAAGAGTATGCTAATCAGATGGAATGCAGGCACAGACTAGAAGAGTCCCAAGTGAACTGAGATATATGGTCACTCTTGGTTTGAGGTAATGTGACTAGGTGTTCAATACCACCTCATCAGTCGTGGCATGTTAGGCTGGTTATTAACCTTCCTAGGTCTCACTCTCCTCACGTGTAAAACCAAGTTAACAATATCCGCTTCACTTGGGAATTAGATTTGATTAAAATAATACGTATAAAACATTGTTATAATGCTTGATACTTAATACATAATAGTTCTTCTTATTATTAAATTTAGTTTACAGATAAAGATGTGAAGTGCAGAGAGATTAAATAAATCCAAATGTTATGCATATTAAATGGAACAGCCAGGATTCAACTTTTTATTTTTCTGGCTCCAAAACTCATCCCAATAACCAAGTGGCCAGATTGTCTTTTCTCTATGCCTTTTTGGTGACTTTAAAAATGCATCTTTTAAAACCTAATAAACTACTCTTCAGTCATCTGATATATTAAATACTCTTTTGATTGCAAGTGGCAAAACAAGCAAATAAGCAAAACCCTCAAACAAACCATCAAAATTACATGAGTGAGTTTGTTCACTCATACAATGGAAAATCTCAGGGGGAGTTCTGTGTTCAAGCCTGGCTGCTTCCATTGTCCTTAAAAGGTTAGGTGAGAATTTAATATTTCTTATTTCATATCTGGGCTGCTTTTTCAGCGCTGGCTTTATTTTTAGTCACACTTTTCCACATGTTTGGAAAGATGGCTGTTTGCAGCTCCAGGCCAGAGTAGCATGTAATTTGAGTTGAGAAAAGCAAAACCCTATCTTTTCCACCATCTACGCTAATCTCTAAGAAAATTTTCTGGCTTTATTTGGCATATATATCCATTAGAGTTTTACAGTTTTCCCTTTCTCTTTAAACATCCCATACTTCTTTCCTCTCCTCTCTCAGTGGATGGCCTGATTTTTCATTTAACTGAGAAAATTAAATAAATCAAAAGATAGTTTCCCAAGGTTCCCACTGCCAAACTCATCAGCGTGCCCACATGTAAAATCACACCCTAGGCTGTCTTTCCTTTCAGAGTCGCTCGTCTGTCAGTGCTCCTCCTACCAGAGACAAAGCCACACCCCATATTATTACTAGAGAGTATTTTCCTGAAAATTATGCTTTCTGGGTTCTACCCTATGATTTACCTCTGTACTGAATTACTCCTGTCAACGTTTGTTTTAAAGGAAGAACTATGATTCAAATATCTTTGAGTGCAACGAGTGAAAGAAAATCAACGGTTAAATTTAGCCTTAGGGATTGGTTCAGGATATAAGTTCTTTTTATATTGAATTTTATCCTACTGAAATACTATCTTCAAAATATAACCCCATATATGCATTTCATTGCTCTTCAGTTTTTCTGCCCTGGCGCCTCCAAAGAAATGTACCTGGTATTGTCCTATTTTCTACTCCCTCAGGCCCTTGTTTTCCCTTAATTGAGAGTGAACAGTGATGGTAGCTAACAACTGGGTGAAAACCAACCCCTGCGATTGCGCTAGCTGCTTAATAAGTAAAATCTACTCAAGTTACTGAGATTCAACCTAGTTTTAAAACTACGAATGTCTCAAAAAGCTGAAAAAATAAGCTTGAGGAGATGATTTTAAGTTCACATGGTAAGTCCATGATGCAATATTGTTCAGACAAGTGTGCAGACCCTTATTTTCACTAAATTTGATATATAGTTGATGTAGAAAAGAGGAGCATGATTAGTCAGACATGGCTATTTTAGGAAGAGAATTGAATATTTAAGTTGTCTCTTGGGTACACATAATCATGGAGTAAAATGGGGGTGAAGGTGAAGAATGGGTACACATGATTCAATCTGACCTAAAATTTATAACCTCTGAGGATAAAGAAATTGTCAGGGAAGAAGGGGATGGTTTTTAAAGACGAAAAGCTAATATCCTGTGCCAAACTTTATAAAAAATGAGATAACAGTTTAGACTTTAAAAAGTGCATTCATGTTGGTTATTTTACTTGAAAATGACACAACCTTGAAAGGAATTAATTGCTATTTATTTATTTAAAAGCATTGTATTTATTTATTTTTTTAGACAGAGGGCAAAGGAGGGGAAAAGAGAGGGAAAAAAAATATCACTGTGTGGTTGACTCTTGTGCACCCCCTACTGGGGACCTGGCCTGCAACCCAAGCATGTGCCCTGACTGGGAATTGAACCAGTGACCCTTTGGTTCTCAGGCTAGTGATCAATCCACTGAACCACAATAGCCAGGGCTAATTGCTATATTTTTAATAAAGTCAAAAAGATTAAGTAACTTTTCCAAGGTCATCTCAGAAGTAGGTCAAACCAAAGCTATTGGTAATATAGATGGTAACCTGTCTTTCTCCTCACCCACCCCCCTTGCTCTGTGCATGCGCGCGCACGTACTCATCATTGTATCATGGGTCTGTAATAGCTAGTAACTGAAGAGGGCCCCACATGAATCCTACCATCTAGTAGTCACATTTTTGCATAGTCTTCATCCACAGTGAATCAGGGTTGGCACTGTGTAGGCAATAGAATGTGCCATGCTTCTTCCTTGCTCTCTTGGAAAGTATCTTGCATGAAAACCAGGTGCCCTTTAAGAAATTCCATAGTCTGAGGCTCCAGGCTGGGAGGAAACTCCAGTTCACTGCATGGAAAGGCTCCCTAAAGAAAGAGAGCTCTTCCGTAAGAGGTGGCAGACATGCGAATGGAGAAGTTCCCCTGGCTGCACAGTTTAGTTGAATCTTAAGATAACTCTAGTCCCTGACACCATCTGATGACAATTTAGGGGATACCTCAAACAAGAGACACCCAGCTGAGTTCACATGCACATTACAATAAACAATTGTTTTAAGTTACCAAGGCTTGGGGTGACACTGTGCAGCATTAGATAACCAAAACCCTCTCTGAGATTGGGACAGGAGCAGAAATAAGAGGTGTTATAAAGTAAACTACAGGTAAATGCATGGCAGAGTTTGAAAAAAAACTTTTCAAATGCTATTTAAAATATATGAA
This sequence comes from Anoura caudifer, assembly GCA_004027475.1. Taxonomy (NCBI): domain Eukaryota; kingdom Metazoa; phylum Chordata; class Mammalia; order Chiroptera; family Phyllostomidae; genus Anoura; species Anoura caudifer. Next base: position 156,533 of record PVKU01002103.1, read on the forward strand.
TATAATGGAATAGATAAAGACTCAGAAGTCATAAGCCTGAGTTTGAATCTTCTTCACATGGCCCCACCTTGCGCCTTTTGGATAAATCCCACTTGCTCTCTCCCAGGCTAAGTGCCATTACCAGTTTATAATCTCAGGTGAGGAAATTTTGTGTTTAAATGTTTTGGTAAGTTGCTAGATCTTATTGATAACTACATTATTATTATTATGGGTAAAAATACAGAGGCAGGGGAGTGTGATCCTTTACCAACAGACAAATTGCGTAGGAGTTGATAGAAGAGTCTGAGCGTGGAAGGCGATCAGCAGGGGCTGTTCAGCGCCAGCACTCGCGAGGAGTTGCGCTCTGACCTGGGGACCGGATCCTGAACAAAACGGATAGTCACTGCTTACATCAGGCTCACAGCCTAACGTTTACCAAACAAGCGATGTTCGTTTAAGCTGCCGTGACTGACACAAAGGGAATCAATTTTTCTCCTGTTGTTAGTAGTCACCATGGTAATGCCGGTGGTGGCACTGTTACCCATGTTGTGGTTATAGTGGCAGAAAATTTCCATTTTTGAGACGGTCGTAGGATAATTAGTCATTCGTCATTCGCTAACACCTCTGAAGGCATTTGAAAATTTACACAATACTGTCTGATTCAGAGGAGGGGGAGGGATCCATGTCATATTGTTCTTAAATAATGATTCCTTAGAAAAACCCTGGTTTAAAGATGGTGCAATCTGAAATGTGACAATGACATTTTTAATGAAAAATAAAGAAATGGAAAATCATCTGTGGAGATTACATCCCTTTTATCATAAGAACCTCAGGAATTACACATGGATTTGTTTTCCATGAAAATCTTGGCTTTACATTCTTGACCGAGCCCGAAAGGAAAAAGTACACCACTATAATGGCTTATAAAATAAAAATATATATACAGAATCCACTCCACTTTGTAGATTTAGAGTATGCAATTTCAGAAATCATAGCCTTGAAAAGACTTGAAGTTAGTATGGTGTGATGTAGCCAAAGCAAACAGCATGACTTAAATGCCTTTCAAGAACCTGCAGGTTTAAGAGAAAGAAAGAAATCTTGCTTTAGCTCTCCAGAATAATATGTGGCCTCGGTACCTCACATGTAGGAGGTTTGCACCTAAATGCGCACATGTGTGTGAATCATTCATGAGTACTAAACTTCAGGAAGAAGATAATCACAGGAGTCAGAGAACTCCAAAGTACCAGGGAGTTTGGAGGAAAGACAATGTGAAGGAAAGGAGTAAAGATAGGAGCTATATCCAATTATATAGCTAGATTGTGTTAGAAAAATACCATGGCCTTATGAGTATTAAAGAGCACTTCCAAAAGTGACAAGGTTAATATCAAATCATCATTTTAAATAAGGTTTAATTCATATATGTAAAATAAATTTATTAGTATTTATTAACAAGTGCTAATGAATATGTTTTCATTTCTAGTGATATTAATCTTATTGTAATATAAAAGAGAGTTGAAAATCATGGAATAAGAGAATCTGAACATTATTTCCTCCATAAAAGCAATAACAATAAATGACAAAAATATTCAGAAACATTTTATTGAGAACTCTAGAAATTAACCAAATGCTTTCAGGAATCCAGAGAATGTTTATTTAAAAAAGGGCTTAATTTTGATAAGAACTCTGACATTGGTGGTGTTTTCACTTGCTTTATTCTCATTCTCTATTCTATACTACTATGGTAGCCTTAAAAAATAGCCCCAATCACTGAATTCTAGAAACCTGGCAGCCAGTCACCAGTCTCATTCCAGAGAACTGTCATTATTTGTCCTGGTGGGTGGCTTCCTGAAAGTCCCGTGGTTGGTGTCTTTATGTAATCTAAATTGGGGCTTACCACATGTGAAAAACCTTTTCCCTAGGACACTTGTTGAAAAATTTTAAAGGCAATTATTCAACTTCATGGCATCCTGAGGTTGTAGATAACAGCTAAAACAAATAATAGGCTAGCCATACAGCTTAAAAGAAAAAAACTATAGAATGAGATCTCTATAGGAATTTTGTAAACTTCCGATATGTTATTGGGAATCCAAAAACGAACACACAGGTATAGGGTGGTACACATTCTAAGCACAGTTGCCTGTGTCCAAGAAAGACATGAGAAGGCCTGAGCTCTCACCTCTGGCTGACCCGGAGGCTTTGGGAGAGCAGAAAGTGAAGACTAAGTCAGAGTTTTCAACTTCCTGGCTGGATGTTGGAGGTGTGCCCAGAGTGCTCACAGAGATCCTCAACAAAAGCTGGCAGCATTATTGGATTCAAACACTTAATAAAACAGCTATCCAGTCATTCACTGACCACTAAGCTAACTAAGCAGAGATTTCAATGTCCAAACATGACAAAAAATAAAGACTTCAGAGAATTAGTTTAGAAAATCACTAAATAAACAGATAATCTATAATAACAAATGACAATACCAACAAACCCCTAGGGAGGGGGGAATATGATTTTCACAGTTGTCAAATTTTATTATTTAAAATGTTGTTAGATTTTGCTATTTAATGCAACAAACACTGGAGACAAGAAATAAGAAAATATAGCTCATAAATAAGAATAAAAAGCAATCAATAAAAACTAGCCATGAAGAAACTCAAATTTTTGGCTTACTAGATAAAAATTTTAAATCAGGCATCTTTAATATGTTTACATTACTAAACTAAAGCTCATCTAAAGAAACTAAAGAAAAATATGAAAATAATATCTTACCAAATAAAAATTGTCAATATGCAAAAGAAATTTTTAAAAGGAAGCAAAAATTATGGAATGAAAAAGTATAACAATAAAAATTATTTGAAGAGCTTAAAAGCAGATTTGGATGGCAGAAGAAAGAATAAGCCAACTTAAAGATGAGCCAATGAAATGATACAGTGTAAGAAACAGAAAGAAAAAAGAATGAAGAAAAACAAACAGAGTCTTAGAGACCTGTGAGACACCATCAAGTACAACAACATATGTATAATGTGAGTCTGAGAGAGGAGGGAGTGAGAAAGGTAAAGGGGCATAATAAATATTTGAAGAAATAATTATTGAAAATGCAAATTTGATAAAACATTGCTTATATATCAGAGAAACTCAGTGAACTCCAAGTAGGAAAACTCAAAGAAATCCATACCTAGATCAATCAAAATTAAGTGGCCAGAAGCCAAAGACAAAAAGAGACTCTTGATAACAAGAAACACATGGCTCTTCATGTACAAGAGAGATGGATTTTTCAATGATTTCCCTTTAGAAATTATTGAAGCCAAAAGACTCTTGAACAGCATAATCAAAGTTTCAAAGAATATGATAAACATGAATTCTAAAAACAACAAACTATATTTCAAAAATAAAGAAGAAATTAAAACATTCTCAAACAAAAACTGACAAAATATATCACTAATAAATTTTCCCTAAAAAGTAATAAAGTAGTTCAGCCTGAAGTAAAAGTACACAGACAGTAATTCAAATCCATTTGAAGAAATGGAGAACAATGGTAAAAATAGTGGTGATGGAAGAAAATATAAATGCAATATAAATTATTCTTGTTTTTAACTTTTCTTTTTTCTATATGATTCAACAGAACTGCAAAAAGCAATAATTATAAATATAAGTTGATGGGCATTCAAAGAATAAAGATATAATTTGTATGACAATGCCATACAGAGGCAGGTAGAAGGGATAATGTTAAATAAGGAGAAAGTTTTTGCATACTACTAAAATTTATTTGGTAGTATTCTAACAAAATTGTTATAAATTAAGATGCCAATTGTAACCACTAAGATAACCATTAAGAAAATAACCCATAAAATATAGTATAAAATGACAAAGGAACTAAAATAATACACTAAGATACATGTATTTGTCATAAGACAGTTATAGAGAAATCTGAGAAATAAAAAGAGTGTAAGACGTAAGAACAAAAGACTCATAGATAGAGAGCAGGATGACAGCTATGTGGGGAAGTTAAGGGGTGGAGGGATTGAGCAAAAAGGAAAAAGGACTCCTGGGCATGGACAACAGTGTGGAGATTGCTGAGGGGAGGGGGTATAACGGGACTAAATGGCAATGGAAAAAATACAATAAAAAATGAAAAAATAAAGTATAAAAAACTAGCAAAATAACAGACAAATCCTACACTATCAATAATTACATTAAAAGTAATCATTTTTTTAAAACTCCAATTAAAATTAGAGATTTGCAGAATATATTTATTAACAGGGCCCAACTACATGATTATACAGAAGACGTTTTAGATTCAAAGGAAAAAAAGTAGTTTCAATGTAAATGACTGAAGAAGATATACCATTTAAACAATAACCAACACACACTCAGTTTCTATATTAATAGAAAAAAATAGACTTCAAGACATAAATACTTTCTAGAGAGAAATCACAGTATTTTACAATAATAAACATATTAATTCATAAAAAATATAACAATAAACATTTATGTAACTACAAAGAAAGACCAAAAATACATAAAGCAAAACTCAGAATAAAAGGAAGAAATAGATAATTCAACAATAAGTTAGATACTTAAATATTTCACTTTAAATAATGGAGGGAAAAACTAGTATAAGATCACATAAAATCAATAACACATAGAAAACTTCAGCAACTCTATAAACCAACTGAAAGTACCAGACACATGTAGTAAACTGCTCCAAGTAACCAATAGAATGCATATTCTTCTCCAGTGCACCTTGAACATTCTCAAGGATATTCATGTATTAGGTCATCACTCAATAGATGTAAAAGAACTAAAATCATACATTTATATTTTTCAACCACAATGGAAAGAAATAAAATACCAAAAACAGAAGAAAATTTGGGAAATTTAAAATATTTGTCAAATAACGCATTATCAAATAAATAATGGGTCACACAATAAATTTCAATGGAAATTAGAAAATATTTTGATTAAATGGAATTGAAAGTATAACACACCAAAATTTGTGGGAGGTAGCAAAAATAGGGCTTAGAGGAACATTTATATGTATTTGTAAATATCCATATTAGAAAAGAGAAACAGTCTCAAATGAATAACCTGGCTTTATACTTTAAGTTTCTAGAAAAATAAGAGCAAATTAAACTCAAATCAAGGAGAATAAAGGAAGTAATAATAACTAGAGTGGAAATAAATAAAGCAGAGAACAGAAAGACAGTAGACAAATACAAGAAACCAAAAGATGATTCTTTGAGAAAATGAACAAAATTGGCAATGTTTTAGCTAAAATGGCCAAAATAAAAAAAGAAAAAAATCAAATTACTAAAGTTGGAATTAAAAGAGGAACATCAGTATTGATATCACAGATATAAAAATTTTAATAGAATACTATGAACATTTCTATGGCAACTTAGATAAAATGGAAGTTCCATATTCCTAAAAAAGAATGCTAATGTGAATGAAAAACATAAACCTACTTAGAAAAACAGCTTGAAACTTTGAAATAAAATTAAACATAGAATTAGCATATGACCCAGTAATTCTACTCCTAGGTATACAACAATGTCTTGTCCAGAAAAAGTCCAGCCATTCTTGATATAATGAGAACAAATTGCATGACGTTAATGTTACCTGGCAGCCAGTGAAAGTTGACTGGAATACACATACATTAATAATAACGACTTCATTGTACTAGTCAGTGGGGGTGGTAGACACCACTGAGTGAGCATGTGTACTGTGTAGCCATCTAATTCAAAAGGGCTGAGTGACTAGAACAATAAACCTGCATCACATTTTGTGTTAAGCTTGAATATTCCTCCACGGAAACTATTCGGATGATTCAGAAAGCCTCAGCTATGGGCAACTCGTGATTGGCAGCTTCATCATGACAATGTATTCACTCATGCATCATGTCTCATGCAAAGTTTTTGGCAAAACATCAAATCACCCAGGTGACTCAGCTCCTCTGTAGTCCAGATTTGATGCCCTGTGACTTTTGGCTTTCCCCAAAACTAAAATCACCTTTGAAAGGAAGAGATTTCAGACCATTAATGAGATTTAGCTGATGGCACTTGGGAGAACTCTGTGAGTCCCTAGGTGCCCACTTCGAAGAGGACTGAGGTGTCATTGTTCTATGTACAATGTTTCTTGTATCTTGTATCTTCTTCAGTAAATGTCTCTATTATTCACATTACATGACTGGATACCTTCTGTACAGGCCTCGTATATCAAAGAGAAATAACATTTGTTCCATTTGTTCACAAAAATTCTTGTACGTTAATGTTCATAGTAGTATTATTCATAATTTCCAAAACATAAAAATAAGTCATTGCCCATCAATTAATAAATAGATAAATATAATTCAGTATATCTATACAATGGAATATTACTTGATAATAAAAAAGGATTAGTATTAATATATGTATGAAATGAATGAACCATGGAAATGTCATTCCATGTGACAGAAGCCAGGCACAAAATTCACATATTGCAACAACATCCCATTACATGAAATGCCCAGAAAAGGCAAATCTCAGAAAGTAGAAAAGTAGTTTCCAGAGGCTAAGGGAAGGGTGGGTGGTGAGTGACCTCTAGTGAGTACCAGTTCCTTTTGGGGGTGATGAAAATATCCTGGAGTTAGAAGACAGTGATGATTGCACAGTCTCGGGACTATACTAAAGATATTGAATTACACACTTGCAAAGTGTGAACCTCAAGATCTGTAAATTACGTCAATAACAACAAAGGGAAAAAAGAAAGATAGAAGTAGTTGACTCAATGTGTAATAAGGTTCCCCTTAAGCAGGAAAAGATCAATAAAATGAAAGGTCTTTGTTATAGTTTAGCGGTCTTTTTCAGTTTGGATCCAGGCAGGGCACAAAGAGGACACTTACATTGGACAGCATGTAGTTATTGCTTGCTTAATCTTAAATAAGGAATATTAATATTGGGACTGACCTGAAAAAGCTGCTTTACACGTCTCCTAGTAAGTAGCATGCATGCTTCATTTACAATAGGGGAGACCCTGTATTTGAACGTACATACGAAGTTCTACAAGTTTAGTCATACAGGACAGGTAATGAGGGGTGATACTGAAGTCACCTTGTTCCAGGTTGAGACTCAGTTTGGGAACCAGATACTGGATGTCTAAATTTAAGCACAAAATCATCAAAAATAGGCCATCCTCTGCCAAGCCAGCCAGTGAGATGTCACACATGACTGCACGTCATAAGCGAGACTTAAAAAGAGAAAATTTACCGTGATGAAGCTCAACTGAAAGGAAGATGTTTATCGAGATCTTGCTACACATAAGCTTGATAAAACCATAAATAGAAAAATAAATAACTCCCTACCTGAAAAAAATGTTAATTAGAAGTTATCTGTATTATACTGTTAATAAGAGAAGATAATAGGTATTTAATATCATGGTAAAAATGCTCTAACTGACTGAACAAGACGGTACTCTTTACCTAAGGAAGAGGCTCTCAGTTACTCTGGGATGCAGGTGAAGGGCGTACAGGCTGGGAAAGGACCACTGGGCCCTGCCTGGTCATCTACTACAGCCATGCCACAGCATACGGCTACCATAACGCTCTGCCCACTGCTACGGACAAAACACTAACGATTGGGGGACTGATGATACCCATTTTTTTTTTCACCCATAACACTGCATAAAAGGACATTCTGAATCTTTTGTGCATTCAGGTGCTTTGATCTTGCAATTGATTTCCAAGCTGATGGTAGTTACTTTGCTAAGTGACAACAACAGCAGCCCGCAGTGTGGACTAACGCAGGGAGAACACAGCACCGGGAGCGGAGGTGCGGATGGATGGAAGAGTCAGAGCAAGCACGTTGCCATGAAAATTACACCAAAGTGGAAATCAGGGAACTTGGCACAATGAGGGGTGATTACCAGTCATAACCAACTAAAGAATATGTTTTTCAAAATAAACAAAAAAATAAAATAAAAGAAGGAAAGAAAAAAAACCAAGCTGGGAGAATTGTATGACACGACATGTCTCTGATAATAATATTGAGGGAACGTTTTCCATTTTCTGAGACAAGCATCTTGAATGTTTAAAGGCTTGAAATGATGGGGTTGAGTTTTATGACGAAGTTAGCACTAAAACCCTCTCATTAAAATAAAGATCAGCATCTCTCCTCAGTCTTCTGTTGATATTTTTTGGCCCCGTGTCTATTTCTCAAGGTCAGAAAACTCACTTAGAATTCTCATGACTAAGCTAATTTCACTGACGTGGGCAAGGGAGCGCTTTCCAATATTCTTTTACAGACAGCCTTCGCTACAGAATGGCTCCTAAGGTTTAATGTCTTATCCTAATTCGAATCATACACTCCATAATTTCCTGGTATCCAAACAAACCTAGCGGGCAGGCACGAACAAAATTTGGCCACAAACACTAGTAATCAACATTTTCACTCAAGCTTTAATAAGAGGCCTGTGGCTGCAATGCCATTTGCCAAAGGACAAAAGCCCTCGTATCAACCTCAGCCATGAATGTGATTTATTTAAAAGAGGAAAAAAGCAGAAGCCATCTGGGCAAAATCCACTGCTTGTGGTATGAACCTTGACCAGTCCAGCAGAGCCACCATCCAGCACCAAAACCGCTGATGAAAAGGAAAAAATTGTACTAAATAATAAAGACAATTTGGGCAAAGAGAGATAAAGCAAAATCTTTTGAGTATTCAAGTGTTAGTTAATGCTCCTTTGCTTTAATGACATTTTTTTTTCTTAAAAAGTGGAATATTAAACTTTCTGTGTTGCTTTGTCCAGAAGGGTGCTTGGAGTAATTAATGATGATGATAAAATATTGAAAAACACTGATAATTATTGAAATCAGGTACCATAATTGATAGTCTATGTACTAACCCTTCTGATCCTCACACGTGGGAGCTCAGAAAGGTAAGTAAATGGCCTGACTTCTCAGAGCCAGCAAATGATGCAACCAGGTGAACCCAGGTGGTTTGGCTTCTAAATGCTCACTCTCAGGTATTACATTCTGCCATGTCTCCTTAACCCATCCCCACAGCAGATGAGAATGATGTAAAAATTCCATAGTGGGTAAAATAGAACTATCACCTAAGGGGTTTCTCTAGTACAGGTACATGTACAACAGCCTATTGGTGCTGAAATTTAGGATTAAAACCAGTAGCATATTGCAGCAGAAAAATGCTGCTCATTTTAATCCCTTACTCTAGTCGATCAAGAGCAAGGAATAGAGCCATGTATTACTGAGTGCCTACCAGATGCTAAACATAGTAGTATGGATTTCAACAATTTATTTCATTTAATCAAATAAAGTTTGGTAAGTTTGAAGAATGAATCAAAGATTGGGTAGGCAGCCTTTGTGCTTTTTTTGAAAAAAAATCTATCACGTGTATATGTTGTTTATTTGTCTTTTTGGGGTAATTAAGTGATAATAAAAAGTTCAATGAAACAGCTTGATTTTAAAATCTGTGTTAATTTTTTATTATATTTTATTGATTATGCTATTACAGTTGTTCCATTTCTCCCCCATCATTCCCCTCCACCCTGCATATCCCCTCCCACCCACCACATTCCCCCCCTTTATTTCATGTCCACATGTCATAAGTTCTTTAGCTTCTACATTTCCCACACTATTCTTGCCCTCCCCCTGTCTATTTTCTACCCACTGTCTATGCTACCTATTCTCTGTACCTTTTCCTCTTCTCTCTTCCTCCCACTCCCCTGTTGCTAACCTTCCATGTGATATCCATTTCTGTGGTTCTGTTCCTGTTCTAGCTGTTTGCTTAATTTGCTTTTGCTTTTGTTTTAGGTGTAGTTGTTAATATCTGTGAGTTTGCTGTCTTTTTACTGTCCTATTTTTATCTTCTTTTTCTTAGATAAGTCCCTTTAACATTTCATATAATAAGGGATTGGTGATGATGAACTCCTTTAACTTGACCTTATCTGAAAAGCACTTTATCTTCCTTTCCATTCTAAATGACAGTTTTGCTACATAGAGCAATCTTGGATGTAGTTCCTTGACTTTCATGACTTGGAATCCTTCTTTCTAGCCCCTTCTTGCCTGTAAGGTCTCTTTTGAGAAATCAGCTGACAGTCTGATGGAAACTCATTTGTAGGTGACTGTTCTCTTCCCCTTGCTGCTTCTAGAATTCTCTCCTTCATTTTAATCTTGGCTATTGTAATTATGATGTGCCTTGGTGTGTTCCTCCTTGGGTCCAACTTCTTTCGGACTTTCTAGGATGTATTTAGTCAGGAGTTTTTACTAATGTTTTAGGTATTGTTGTGATAATGCTCTCTTCTTGACTGTGTAATAACATATTTTAAAGCACATATATTCATGTGCCTCAAGTTCAGTTAAGAAACAATTAGATTGGGACTTCTTATTCTTAATAGGTTTCTCCAATAAATATATTCTCTTTATTTCTGTTAATATCATATTCCTTATTTAAAATTAATCATGCAAGGACTATTTGCTGCCCTGATATGCAAAATAAAATGATGCAATATTGGTGAAAGCTGCTGTGCACTTGTTTTGTGTCACACTCTGTTGTGAGTAAATTAGGCCTATCAGTTGCATTAAACTCCAATTGACAAATTGTGTAGGTGCTATGCCTATCATACTTGTTTTACCCAGTAAGCCTCTCAAACCTAAAATAAGCTTAAAAATTCCACAATATTAAGAGATTCATTATCTTGTAATAAAAACAATGAAACTAAGGCCAAATTGAAGATCCCACACAGTTGTTGTCATAATATGAAAATGAAAGTTATTTTCTTAAAAAAGATAGTTTGAAAAATAAATGGGAACAAAAGCAAGTATTATCTAGAAGCCAGTTTCTTATTTTCTTAGGACCATGGGCAACTTTTATAAGAACAAGAAAATTGGACTTACTGAAAGTGAATTTTTGATGAAGTGCTGTTGAAGTCTAAAATTCTATAAAATCCCATGTTATGTTAGAAGGAGTTGACAACTAAAAAGATTATTATGACACAAATATAATTTTACATATGATATTTCCCCTATGTTGTGGTATAATGACTATTTTGGTGTTTTCCGTAATATGTAAATCGTATTTCCCAACTTTTAAGTCCTGATCTTTGCCCAGTGAATTCCTGAAACCTGGCTTCACTCCAAACTTTCCTTATTCCTTAGCATCTGAAGAGCAGCAGCATTTAGAATTAACACTATACAAGTATCTTCTAACCTGTGATAATCTTTCCAATCTTCTCTTATTTTCCCAACTTGGTTGTAAACTCCTGGGTCAAGTTTCATGACTTTTAAAACACCTCTCCTTTTATGTCAACTCTATGTTGCCAAAATAATAGTAATTTCTTAACAAGTACTCTTAGATTCACTGGTCAATTTATTAACTGTATTATTAACAAGAAGACCAAAGCCAATCCACTATTAAAAGGAGTATGGATTAAGAAAGTTGCCTTCTTATTAACAAATTTGAGGGGAGTGTTGGTCCTCATTTTCTTGATACTTAGACTCCACATTTCCCATTTCATAAAAAAAGACAACTTCATTTGTTAAACCTATTTTAAATTGTCAAGATCTTAACATTGCCATCTTTAAACATTTATTCTGACTCTTTGTAAAGACCGCACAGGATAACAAGTCAAAATTACTAAAATGATTGTGTCCTACAATTTAGATGAGTGATTTGAAAACTTTGGTGGGTCGATGTCACCTGAATTTTTTGGTTTAGATCAGTGCAGATTTCCAAGTGCATCTAAGAGTCTGATTCACTAGGTACAGTACTTGACCTGGGAATCTGTACTTTAAATGAGTGCAAGTTGCATCTTAGAGGTAGATTGTTTTACTACTTGAGAAATGTTCCTTAAGGTATTTATAATTTGTGGTTAAAGAAACACATGATGAAATCACTTTAAAGAAAAATACATGAATAAGCCACATGTTCAGTACCTATTGTGTCAATCTACTCATTTTTTTTTTTGCATTTGCTTATGACTTTCATAAAGTTCCAGCTCTCTTCGGCAATCTGCATAACATACAACTTTCAAGGAACTTTTCAAATGCCTTCCCCAAAGTATTCCTCAGCTGCATGAAGCAAACCTCACTTCCTTCTTTGTAGTGCTTAATTTGAAGTATTTATGACATTGATTTATATGATAATTTATGGATGTTTTCCTTATTGTACTTTTTAAATGTCCAATCCTTTAACTCTTTTTTCTAGTGAAAAAGTATCACACACACACAAGTGTAAAGGATTTCAATATGATAACCTGGAAATAAGTTTTACTTTAATGTTGTACACACAACAAATGAGAAATATATGGAGTAGATATAAATTAACCTTAAAGTTAAGACAAAATATTACTGAGCAAAAGGTGTGCTTTTTTTTTTAAAAGCTTAAACACTTTTCTTCTTAAACAAATCAAAAACTGCAAAGATTTTGGAACCTTTAGTTTCTTAACCTAGAAAAGTTTCAGATCACTTATTTTTATAATCATAGTCCCTGGTTTGTTTTACTTCCATGTTGTTAAGGTGGAAAGGGGAAATGACCTGGAAGATAGAATTACACAAGCAGAATGTCACAAAATTATTTATTAATTTAGTATTGTTCAGAGCATTTATACTTAGTTATTATACATTCAAGTGAGTAAGGAAAAGGAATCGTGCACTTAAATTTATTGTTATCATAAAATGAGTATCTACAATCATGAACCCCGTAAGACACTGTGTAAAAGTATTTTGTCTCACTCCTCTATTAAAACTTAATGAGAGTGAGGGCACATTGAGAAAACCAGAGAACAGAAACATATTTAGAGAAAAAATTATAGTCCCAAAATGTAAACTGTGAAGCAAACCTGTTGAATACTGTGATGTTTTCACACGCGTACTCAGTCTATGTTCACAATGATCCTTTTGCCAAATTGTCATTCTCTTGGGAGGTGTATCTCAAAAAACCTTTTGTTAAAATGGTAAGATCTTATGAAACAGTTTGATTCCGGTAAAGTAAGAAAGACACCGTAGAGTGACTTAATGCTGTCTAACCGTACAATGGAAAGAATCTGAAGGCGAAAGAGAATCCAGACTGATGTGCCATTTTATTTCACATGCACAGAGCTTCCAGCAGAAACGAAGAGGTATAGAGATGAAGGACAGGGAGAGGAAGAGCATTAACACACAGGTGTAATGCTGAAACATGGAGTTCTAGGACACCGAATCTGGGTCACACCATGACCTTTGGAAAGCTGATTGTTCATGGGAGGTTTTTGTCCAGTGTGCAGGTAGCAGGAAAGTTGGTGAGACAGTATTCCATAGCAGAAACTCCAAGAGAAAAGGTGATACACATTGCGTCATGACACCAAGCCTCCCCAGAGTATACTTTAGCTATAGCTGGATCTATCCTAAGAGGAACAATGAGAAATAAATCAGTCCAGGATCTATGTGTGCATTTTATTCTCAATTTAAGAAAAGGAAAAAAAGAAAAATAAGGAAAACGAAGTTGATGAATCTACATTACAAGTAGAATTGTCAAAATAATGAGAAAAAGAATTGAAGCAGGTAAAACATATTCACTGATTTCAAGATAGAATTGAAGTTAAAAAAATTAGGAAATTATAGTAAAGAGAAAATTATACTAAAGAGAGTCAAAGAATGCATAACACCAGAAACTGTTCCCAGGAAAATGATAAATAACTAGAAGAAACCACAAAAGACAAAATAAAGATGACAAAGACAAATTTCAAGTATACAATTCAGTATTATTAACTATTGTCATCATACTCTACATTTTTTATCCACAGTTAAAAGTGGCACAGTGTTTGTAAGAAAAAATGTGGATAAGAGTCAATATCAAGACTGACCTTGATTCAATAAATAGATTTGAAGAATAAAGAAATGACACAACTGACATCTAAGCAGGAAAAAACAAACAAACAAACAAGTCTCTTGAGACTTCCACTATTGTCCATGAAGTATTATTACTACCAGAATTTTTATCTCTTTGTAAGCATGTCAAAATTCAGAAAGAGCATCTGAACCGACAGATTTCATGCATTTACCAACAAGCATCAGAAGGCTGTAATCTATTAGAGAAGGGAATCAACAAGGTGTATGCCCACGGTGCCAGCTTACTCACTGAAAGCACTTTCCAGCCGGCTGCTCAGTGACGGGAAATAAAAAGAGAACAGCATGATTAGCTGAATGTGAGAGTCAGATACCAAAGCCTAGGGAGACCAAGGCAGCCAGAATTAGAAGGGCAGACTAAGAGAGAGAAGAGGGCTTCACAAAGAGAAAAGATACACAAAGAGAGTCCCTGGAATCTTTGGGTGAGTACTGATCTGCTCCTACACGAAGTAAAACTACATGAGAAAAGAAAAACAACCATTACAAGCAACAGGCCAAAAGAATTCCTGGAGCTCATGCACTCCTGGGAAGGGTTCACATTGGCCCGAGTGAGGGAAAGACATGTAATATACTGAGTATCAGGTGGAGTTCTCAAATGAATCACACCTTAGCACTGGGCCAAATTAGCTCTAGCATCAAGACGGCTCTGCACTCATCATAATACCAAACTTACATGCAAGCCACAAAATTATTCAACTCATCCCAAGCACCTTAACTGCCTATCAGAGAAAAACACATTTCTTGTTAAAGAAATAGAACTCAGCATCATGAAATTCAAAATGTTCAGTATAAATTAAAAAAATTATTAGAAGTGCAAAGAAGCAGGAAAATTTGATCCACAACAAGAAGAAAAATCAATTGATAGAAACAGACCAATAAAAGACAAAGCTGATGGAATTAGCAAAAAAGAAATAGAAAGTAGATCTTGCATCAGCTGCTATGTGTGCTACAAAATACCTAAGTCTATATAGGAAAACATAAATATGATGAGGAGAAGCATGAAAGATACAACAAAGGCTCAACTTGCACACTTAGAGAACAAATGAAATGAAAAATACACTGGGCACATTGAAACTAACAGGTACTATGAAAAAGAACAATAGTGAGCTTGAACAGACAGCAATGATAACCACTAAAAATGTAGCAAAGAGAAAAAAAACAGAAGAAAATGAACAAAGAGTGACCTTAGAACAATATCAAGTTGTCTAAAAATACATGTAATTGGAATAGAAGAAAATGAGGGGAAGATAAACAGTATTTGTAGAAATAGTGGTTGAGATTTTAGCCAAATTTGACAAAATGGTAAACCAAGAGATAAAAGAAGCACAGTGGCCTCCAAGTAGAATAAATATAATGACCAAATTGAAGAAACCTAGTTATAAAGAAAAAAACTTAAAAATAGACCAAGGGATACTTTATTGACATAGAAACTAATAAATTCTTGTCTAAACATTCATGTCATTAGACAATTGAGCAATATTTTAGTACTCAAAAAATAATCTAGAAACCTATTCCGATAAAAAAATTTAAAAATCAAATTTAAAAAATGAAAGTAAATGAAGCCATGGTCAACAAAGAAAAGCAGACAGGTTTTAGTAAGAACACACATGTGCTGGAAGAGATGGTAGACCAAAAATGACAGGAGATGAAAGAGCATGTCTTCACCAAGGAGAGAGGAATATTAGAATTAATAAGTATAACAGATCTTTTCTCATGTTTTAAATAATATTAAAGGTAATTGGCTATTTAAAAGAAAAGTAATAACAATGTATTCTGGGCTTTATAATCCATAGATAAGACTATATATGACACCAATATAACAGACAATTATTCATAGGATTCTATTATTCTCTCTATTATTCATAGAGAGGAAAACATAGAGTTGTAATATTTTAAACTCTATGTGAAGTGATATAAAATTATTAGAAGATTGTGCTAAACAAAAAAAAAAAATACAGATATGGCACCAAAAACACAATCCATGAAAGAAATAATTGGTAAGCTGCCCTAGCTGGTGTCGTTCAGTGGACTGAGTGCCAGCCTGTGAACCAAAGGGTCGCTGGTTCAGTTCCCAATCAGGGCACATGCCTGGGTTCTGGGCCATGTGCCCCAGTGTGGGGTGTGTGAGAGGCAACCACACTTTGATGTTTCCCTCCTTCTCTTTCTCCCTCCCCTCCCTTCTGTCTAAAAATAAATAAATTTTTTATAAAAAATAATTGATAAGCTAAACTTCCTTAAAATTTAAAACATGTGCTTTGTGAATGACAGTATCAAGAGAATTAGAACACAAGCCAGAGAATGGAAGAGAATATTTGCATAAGACACATTTTAATAGAGGATTACTATCCAAAATGTACAAAGTACACTTAAAATTTAACAATAATGAAACAACTTCATTAAAATATGGACCAAAGACCTTAACAGATATTTCATCAAAGAAAATATGCAGATGGCAAATAAACATAAGAAAATATGTTCCATATCATATGTCATCAAGGAAGTGCAAATAAAAACAAAATACTGGCACACCTATTGGAATGGGCAAAATCTGGAACCCTGACAACCCTAAAAGCTGGTGAGAATGTGGAACAACAGGAACTCTCATTCACTGCTGTTGGGAATGGAAAGGGGTGCAGCACTTGATAAGAGAGTTTGGAGGATTATTACAAAACTAAACACACTCTTACTATACAAGAGTCGGAAATGGTGTTCCTTGGTATTTACCCGAAGGAGCTGAAAACTTATGTCCATGCAAAACACCTTCACACAGGTGTTGACAGCAAAACATGGATGGAACTGAGATGCCCTTCAGCAAGTGAATGAATAAATAAATTGTGGTACCTCCAGACAATAAGGTAGTATTCAGCACTAAAGAGAAATGAGCTATGAAGCCATGAAAAGATATGCAGACACATTAAATGCTTATTACTGAGTGAAAGAAAATATCCCCAAAAGGCTGCCCTCTGTATGATTCCAACTGATTAACATTTTGGAAAACACAAAATTATGGAGACAATAAAAAGGTCACTTGTGGCAGAGCCTTCTGTGTGGCATGGGCCCAGCTCCCACTCGGAGATGCACAGGACCCACGCCCACAGATAGGTTCTCTTGTGGGTAATCAGATTTGCAATATACTTAGGCTGTTTGGAAGCTTGCTCTTAGCTAAAATCCCCTCAACCTGCATTGGCTCCTTTGTTGTAATGGGGATAGTGAAGGAGAGGGATCTTGTAATGTGAAGAGAGAATTAGAATAAAGGCCTGTCATGGCGGAGGCCACGGCTTTTGCTCCTCTTGAGAGAAAAGCCATGCTGTCATCCTTATTCCTCCACCAGACTCGGTAGTCTGTGTGTATGCTCTAATTCATCCATAATGCCACGGACACTGCTGGCCGGTGTCCTCATCAGTCACTCATTGCTGAGGCTGAGGAGGTGGAAGAAGGAGATCAGTGGGCAGAGCACAGAGGATTTTTAGGGCAAAGAAAATACTGCATATAACTTATAATGATGGGTCTGTGTCAGTACGTCCAAGCCCATAGAATGCACAACACCAAAAGTGAACCCTCAGGCACACTATGGAATTTGGAGCGATATAAAAGTTATTTCAATAATAATAGAGGAGGCTATGCATGCGTGGGGGTAGGGAGTTTATGAGATTTCTTTGTACCTCCCTCTCAATTTTGTGGTAAACCTACATATTATATCCCTCTCATACATTGTTGATAGTAATGAAAACATAATCAAAAGAAGTAAAGGGCACAAATTCCTTCAATGCAAGTACAAGGTACACATTTTTGCACACACGGAGAGGTATTAAACACAATGCACAGTGACCTTCTCCCATTGGAAGAGTGAGCTCCCAGACTTCATACCTGCGTAAGATAGATCGCCCTTGCTCTCGTTGCAAAGCCCCTGTTGCTATTGTATCCCTTTCAGGTTCCTTCAAAAGCAGACGCTGAGACAGAGACTTGGGGGCAGGGAGTTTATTTAGAAAATGCTCCCAGAAACCTGCAGTGACAGTGGCGAAAGTGAGAAAGGAAATAGAGAAAAGTCAATGTGAGTGAGAGAATAGTGCTATGTGCTGAGTCTTGCTGGGGAAAACCGGAACATGTTTCCAAATTATTTCACAGGGAGACAGCAAGACTGCAGCATTTTCTCACCTACTCTCACCATTTATTGGATGAGACCTGCCTAAGAGGCCGTAACTCTCCTTTCCCCAGTTCTGTCTTTGCTCCTGCCTGAGTCTGGGCTGCACTGATTAGCTGAAAGAAGCTCACACACCCAGACTAAGTCAGACCCAGGCCTGAGATCGGGAGGCTGTGAGTGAGCTGGACACCAGTGACTTTCAGGTGAAGAGAGTGGGCCCAGGAGAGAGAGCACTAACTCTCATCAGTGTCTGTTACAGCCAGTTTTACTTTGCTTTTTCAAACATGTCTTCTTTGTGTTGGGGGTCCTCAGGTGCATGCTCAGGTTTGATGATTCGCTAGAAGGACTCACATAATTCAGAAAAGCTGTTTTTTTTTTTTTACATTTATAATCTATTACAACAAACAGATACAGTTTAAAAGCAGCAAAAACAAAAAGGCCCATCAAACAGAGTCCAGGAAAATCCAGATGTGAGCTTCCCAGTGTCCTCTAGCAGCAGAGTCTTTTGACAGCACTTAATTCTCTTAGCGGTGATGTGTGAATTGTTGCCCACTGAGCCTTGGTGTCGGGGCTGTTATAGGGGATCCATCATGTATGCATACAGTGCCCATGTGACTTAGCTACTCAGTTTCCACACTCCTCTTTCCCCAGCAGAAGTCAAACTGATGCAGCATGGTGCAAACCCCCAGGCACACAGAAACTGACGTTCACAAGTAATCACACTGGTAGCAGAATCTGGCCGGTGTGGTCTAATTTTCAGGTATTCAAAGACTCTTATCAGACATGAAAAGGGCTCCCAGTTTATATTGCTAAGAGGTGGCTAAGGCCCATTCCTGAAGACCTTTAGAACAGGACAAAGTGTTAGGCAACTCACATCTGCTGAATTGACCCTTTATTGCATACCTCCCAAGAAACTTTTGAAACCTTTGACAACGTGCCAATCAAGATCAAGTAACTAATAACAGTGTGCTCCTCATTACTTGTACAAATGTGAATTAAAAGTCCATTTCTGTCCCCCCAAAAAGTATGATTTTGACTCATTCACACTGGACAGCTATTGTGCTGGCTGTTGGCATTTTTTATTTGACAATCAAGGGAAAAGAGATCAGAGCCCCTGACTAAGTAGTCAGGTACTACATGTCTTAAAAAATTTTGCAGCACACCGATGCACCTCTTGTGACATATCAGTTGAAAATGACTGGAGTAGATAATTAGCTTCAGGCAGCTTCCGCTCTACAAAAGCCCAGATCTTTAAATCCTCAGAAATCTGCACATTTGTGATTCCCAGGTACCCTCTCAATAAGAACCCAGTGTCATTGTTTATATTCACTCAGGGAGACAGAAAGATACTCTGATAATTTCAGCATGATTTAAAACGATATCTAATGGTGATATCATTTCCAAGTTTACATTTTACTGGCTTGTGTTTAAACTAAGTTGATATTGCACTGGCTGGTATGGCTCAGTGGATTGAGAGCCAGCCTGTGAACCAAAGAGTCTCTGGTTCCATTCCCAGTCAGGACACATGCCTGGGTTGAGAGCCAGCTCCCCAGTAGGGGGCACAGGAAAGGCAACCACACATTGATGTTTCTCTCCCTCTCTTTCTCCCTCTTTCCCCTCTCTCTAAAAATAAATAAATAGACTTTCGGCCCTGATGGAGGCGCAGGTAGACATACTGTGCTTCTTTGCACAACCAAAAGGACAACAACAATTTAGAAACAAAAAAACACCAGTACTGACAGAAAATTGAACTATATGGAAGTCCGACAACCAAGGAGTTAAAGAAGATACATTCATCCAGACCTGTAGGAGGGGCGGAGTCAGGCGGCTGTAGAGAGGACTCCCGGCAAAGGCACGGCTGGTGGCTGGTGGACCCCCAGTGCGGGTGGACTCAGTGAGGTGGCAGATTGTAGAGGGGCACAGTGCACAAGGCAGCTGGTGGACCAGGCAGTCCCACATTCGTGAGCAGATAAACCAAGAAAAACTGGGGAGTGAGACGGACCACACGGCGCAGGGTCCAAGTGCTGGGAACTAAAGCCTCAAAACACCAATTGAAAACACCTGTGGGGGTTGAGGTGCCAGGAGAAGCTCCCAGCCTCACAGAAGAGTTTGTTGGAGAGACCTATAGGGTCCTAGAACATACACAAGCCCACCCACCGGGGGATCAGCACCAGGAGGGCCCAGTCTGCTTGGGGGAAGCTCAGAAGGGACTGAAATTTGACAGAGAACTGAGCAAGCACCATTGTTCCCTCTTGGACCCCACCCCTGCATACAGTGTCACGACTCAGCAACGTGGGCTGCCATGCCCTGGTGAACACCTCAGGCTGCACCCCTCACTAGGTAACAGGCACATCAAAACAAAACAAACAAAATGGCCCAAACAAAAGAATGGATCAAAGCTCCAGAAATAATACAACTAAGCAACGAAGAGAGAGCCAACCTGTCAGATGCATAGTTCAAAGCACTGGTGATCAGGATGCTCATAGAATTGGTTGAATTTGGTCACAAATTAGATGAACAAATGAAGGCTATGCTAAGTGAAATAAAGGAAAATGTATAGGGAACCAATAGTGATGGGAAGGAAACTGGGACTCAAATCAATGGAATGGACCACAAGGAAGAAAGAAACAACCAAACAGAAAAGAATGAAGAAACAAGAATTCAAAAAAATGAGGAGAGGCTTAGGAACCTCCAGGACTTCTTTAAATGTCCCAACATCCAAATCATAGGGATACCAGAAAAAGAAGAGGAAGAGCAAGAAATCAAAAACTTATTTGAACAAATAATGAAGGAGAGCTTTCCCAATCTGGCAAAGGAAATAGACTTCCAGGAAGTCCAGGAAGCTCAGAGAGTCCCAAAGAAGTTGGACCCAAGGAGGAACACACCAAGGCACATCATAATTACATTACCCAAGATTAAAATTAAGGAGAGAATCCTAGAAGCAGCAAGGGATAAGTAGATAGTTACCTACAAAGGAGTTCCCATCAGACTGTCAGCTGATTTCTCAAAAGAGATCTTACAGGCATGAAGGGACTGGAAAGAAGTATTCTAAATCATGAAAGGCAAAGACCTACATCCAAGCTTGCTCTGTCCAGCAAAGCTCTCATTTAGAATGGAAGGGAAGATAAAGTGCTTCTCAGATAAGGTACAGTTAAAGGAGTTCATCATCACCAAGCCCTTATTCTATGAAATGTCAAAGGCACTTACCTTAGAAAAAGAAGATAAAAAACACGTACAGTAAAATGACAATAAACTCATAATTATTGAGAACCACACCTAAAACAAAAACAAAAACAAACTAAGCAAACAAATAGAACAGGAACAGAACCACAGAAATGGAGATCACATGGAGGGTTAGCTACGGGGGAGTGGGAGGAGAAGAGAGGGGAAAAAGTACAGAGAATAAGTAGCATAGATGGTAGTTAAAAAATTGACAGGGTAAGAATAGAAAATAGAGGGTAAGAATAGTATGGGAAATGTAGAAGCTAAAGAAGTTGTAAGTATGATACATGGACATGAACTAAGGGGGGGATGTGGTGGGAGGGGGTGTGCAGGTTGGAGGGGAGTGAAGAGGGAAATGGGACAACTGTAATAGCATAGTCAATAAACTATATTAAAAATAAAATGTTTTAAAAAGCAAAATAAAATAAATTGATATAAAGATAAAATCAGTACTCAGGACTTTAGCAAAGTGAAGGAGTTTTCTTGTTGGTATACAAGATAAAATGAGATTAAGCAAGTATAGAGAAGCTAAAAAGTGACAATGAAATGCTCTGTGTTTATTCACTTAGCATTTAATTTTATATTGCTACCATGACTAAGGAAAAATCTCAAGGAATACCCCACATAAAATTATAGTTTAATGATACAGGCTGCTGATACAGGGAGAGTTTCTTCCCAAAATGTCAGGCAGAGAATTACCAAAAATCTAGGCTAGTTAATTTCAATGCATTAATTTTAGTTATTTTACCTAGTTCTTTTTCCTCTTGCTCCTTTTTCCCCCTTATGCTTTTAAACACAAGGCAGCTTCTCAGATATTTAAAAAGATGTTTACTCATATTGGTGTTTACTCCACAAAAAAGTTGAATTAAGAACCTGAGGTTTAGTTAACATGAAAAAGTATGTTAAATTATTAATGAAGAACAAACAGTGTGTCTGCTTATTATAACACATATCCTGAAGTGGGCAGAAGCAGGTCCCCTTCAAGCCAAGATTCTGCCTCCGTTGGCTTAGAAGTTTATTGTAAAACATTTCTGAGCCAAGGACATTTAGAGGAGCAATGCCAAGTTAGTGTGAAGGTGCCAACGTGGAATGATCTTTAAAAGATGGAGACTTCATCATCGAAATAACTGGAAGTACAATTCATGTCACGTCAATTTAACTGGAGACATCTGTTACCAAGGTACAGAAGTGTATCTGTCTATTAATTTCTAAGTGGAACTATTCAGGTTGCGCTCACCCACTTAGTTTTAATAAAGGCTCTGTAAAAGCCTTTTTTTCAAATGCTATTTTTTTATGAAGCCAAGTTTCAATCTCTGCTATTCTTGGTCATTACTTTAATTTTAAAATATAGGTAGAGAAGAACAGGGTACAAAAAAAATCTGAACCCTTATTGGAAGGCTATCATTTCTCAAGAGATGTTTTCCCTTGCCACAGTGAAACCTGAAACCTCTATATTACCAAAGGCCCTTGTGCATTCTTTACTAGTCTATTTTGTCCACTATGAATCTCCTTTAAATTGGCCTTGAAATACAGTAAGTTTTCATTAAGCATTTATGCAGTTACTGTCCATGAAAACCTCCTACTTTTTAATGAGAGCAGAAATGATGATGAGTTAACAATAGAGTTTCTGAAAATCAAAGACTCTTTAAATGAGGTTTAAAATGATGGGAAAAGACAAGGAGAGACATTAGCCATAACAAATATAGTGTTTGGGCAGATAAATCTTAAAGATATATCAGTGAGTAGAATCCTAAGTTTAAGGTATAAATACCTTAAACTTCATGCAATTATTTTTCCTTCAATAGTTGATTCATCTTTTAATTTAGCTTATCAAATGACACTTATCTCACTTAAAATAATGGCTCTTCTCACCATATGTCTTGTAGTCTGATGCATTTTATATATGACTTACAGACCGAACAATGAGTCTCATTCTCTATCATGAGATGTAATAACCTATCCACCCTCACATCCTCCAAAACGCACAAAAGGTAGCAGTCAGGGACTTCCTACCATCTTAGATGATTGAGAGATAACTTGATATCAGTTATCTCTCAGGTAAGTTCTTCAGTGAAGGCATTGACAGGAGAGGTAGTTTACAAAGTTCTACTTGGTTCTAATATCAGTACAAGTTGCGCAGATCAAGAGCAGAGTGGACTTTCGGACACCTTTTACAATCCAATATGGAGTCACTGTCAGCCATGACAGTTATGGGAAGTGCTGTATCAAGACTGAGGTAATGGGGCCTGTGCTGCCCAAAACCTCAGGTCTGGACAGCCGCAGAAGTGAGACCTCCACCTCTTGATAGAAAAGGATAGAAAAAACTTACTTTATACATGCTGGGTATAAAAACTCAAAACTCTGACCACTCAATACTCAAGCCTGGCTGTACCACGGGTCGTGCTCAGGGCCGTGCTGTACTCCCCCACCCCCCCTTCATACATGAGCCACCACTGCAGCTGCCTGGCTTGAGACCAGTGCCCGCCTCTCCACCTGCAGACCTGCCAGTGACCAGAACTTCATGCCGGGCACTCGCTCTGCTCCCTTCTACCACATAAGCTCCCCCTCTCTGTGTGTAACCTGTGTGTGACTCTGCTGGCTTATTGTGGGGGGGTCTACCCTAAAGACACAAACCTGTATGGCTCCTTTTGAGGACACTATCTTGCTCATGACAAAAGTTCACAAGTCATGATTGTATAGGTTACTTCCATGTAAGATTAGTTTATTTGAAATGTCGCCCTTAGTGGAGCCCTGTTGGCCTTCCATAGGTCCATTGTTAAATAGAAGATTATCTATTCAATTTATTGCACTACTAGAATAACCCAGAAAGCATCTTATGTTTTCCTTTGTTTCTAGGGCAGACTTTCCTAAACCTAGTATTTCATTCCTAAACCTAGTATTTTATTTAAAATTGTTTTTCAATATTAAAGCATTTAATAATAATTTGCTCAGTAGGTTTATGTGATTTTTACATATTCCTGTCAATTAATATGAAGCTTTCCAGTTAAATACGAAACACAGTATTAAAGAACTGTCAAAATCCAGGTGCTTAAGTGAAGATATCACTGCATATTGATTAAAAGACTCTCAGTAAAAACTTGTTACTGTTCTTTCTTGTTCCAAACCTCCAATTGTTTGAGAAGTTAATATTTAGTGTTAGTTGACTGAAAACCGTGCTGTATATTTAGGTATTAACAGTTAAATACAGGTTTGCACATTAAATTTAGTCAGTTGGGCTGAAAGGTGACCTCAGATTTAGAAAAAAAAAAAAAGTGTACTCTTCCAACTACTTATGCAAACCACTGCTGTGAGGCCAAGGCTAACTGAACAGAGCAAGACATGATTTTTATATTTCACTCAAATTTACCAGATCCTAGGCCAATGGTAAGCTTATACAGTAAAGAAAAAACCTTTTGTATTTGAACCTTCAAACATTATTTTAAACTTAACTAAATCACAAATTTGAAGTATTTTTACTTATTCTTATAATATCAAATTTTAATCTATTTTTCCATGTAGTCTTGGAAATTAGATTTTAAATACCGAAACTATGTATTCTCTAATACAAAGTAGTTACCAATTTCCATTTTGAGCAAAGCCAATCCACTTTTTTGGGGAAAATACATAAATTAATTAATAAAGCACTTTTAGTATGTTTAAAAAACACTTTCATGAAGTATGTGGAAAATATTCCTTTAGAAAACACCAATATCAAGATCAAACTATGAAATAGTTTTAATGTTAGGCCAGCTTTTGTTGTTATTAGGTGAATTGTTTTATTGTGACTGTATTTAAAAGAGTAAATCGACTATTTCCAACTTGTGACCATCTCTCTCCCTTACAGTATAATTGCCAAAACCACGGATGTCAGGAACAACAGCTCAACTGTTCCCCAGCCTCCCTTTGGAGCTTGGGACGCAAATAAATGACTGCTTGCTACCCAGTATGTGGAGCTGGAGTCAGAAGTTGCCTTATTCTGTCTTCAAAAAAGGCACCCCACCACTAGGGTGACAGGAAGTGCTCCAAGTTAACCCCGAGTTCTGACTTGACCTCTCGCATAAATACGCAGGTGTTGACACTGTAAACAACCTCTTATTAGAAAAGACAAGAAAAAATAGTTCTTTTAAATAATGGGTCTAGGGTGAAAAGGACAGGTGAAAGTAAAAAAAAAAAAAAACCCAAAAAACAAAAACAAACCACCATAAAACCTTATATCATCATGGCATTAAAAGGATAAAAAGACTTGCTTCAGGATTAATACAATTTTGGCTTCAGCCCCTATCTGCTACTCACACGTTGTACACAATTCAAAAAATAAGAAAAGGGACCTTTATAATAATTTGCAAGGATGTCTACCCTATATGACATCACACAAGAAAAGAAGGTAGTATACAAATCAAAGTATTAGAAGTAGGTGTATTTTTTAATTTAACTGAGAAGTGAAGTTAGTAGTTACATGGAATGAGAAATGGAAGGTTGAAAAAATTCTGCACCTATAAAAGTGTCGATTACTCCTAGTAAAACTGAAGGCAGACTACTGTTGAGAAAATGGATTTAGAGATTTTGTTTTGGTCTGAGCCGTGCCAACATAAGATCCTGGTAATCTTTTCCCTCCAATGTTTGTCCTCTTTATCATCTCTCGAATGAAGTTCTTGGTTTGGATCATCAGTGACTCCTCTAGAGCCAACTACTCAGCGTGGAAGATTTAATGTTAGGTTTGGTTTTCAACCTCTTCTTCCTGATCTTTGTTTTTGATGTAATTTTAGGATTTTTAGGCTCTTTAAATTTTTTCACCTCTAAGAGAGGTGGATCTAGGTAACCAATTATACTTTATTTGTATCTCATTTACATTTAGGTATGGTATTCACCCTTTGAGCACACAAATTTAATGATAAAGTGGTAGATATTTTACATTTGTGAAGAACTTTCAAATCAAATTGGAAACATTGAAAACATAAGAGACTGCTAATAGGGCTGACCTCATAATGAACTTAATTTTATTTTAGGGATGACATATAGTTTTTGATTTCTAGCAGTCTTCCCTCCTTACTCTCTAGGTAGGCTAGTAATTTCCTGGAGAGATTGGTGAAGATTGATAGTGGATGAATTCAAATTTCTGTTTTGAGTTTCTTTACTACTTGAAATTCCCTCAATCTTGACCTCTCAGCACAGGGAGCACTGACCTTTTTTTTTTTTTTATTTTTCTCCCACATTTTTGTGCATCTAAGGATGTTAATGTATATTTAATGATATGTATTTTAATATTGTATTTCCCTCATTTCCCCATATACTGTGTAATGAGTCCTTAGAATACAAAATATGCTTAATTTTTAAATTGAGAAAATTGTCTTTGGAATCTTAATCCTTTATTAAATGAGTTTTGGCTTTAGTGTATAATGTAGATTATATATGGTAAAAAATAAAACATGAAATATGTAATATTAAAAACAACTTAGTTTTCAAAAATAAGTAGTTTGAAAAGAGCTTCATTTATTTTATAAAGCAATGAACTCTTTGTGTAGCCAAAGCGTCACGACTGTGGATGGCCACACAACTACAACCACGGAACTACGTTTAAGCAGCAGGCCACTCCCGATACCTGGGGCCGCATTCTCTTGACCCACCAGTTTCTGTGAAGCTGCATGGTTTATATCAAGCAGTTTTCCAACTTTTTATCTCCAGCAAGTATCCTGGAGATTTTCTAAGCTTCCCTTTATTAAATCTCTGTAGAAAGCTCAAAAATGCTGTTTAGTCTGCATATAGACAGAGGTAGAGAATGCTAGAAAAGTAGACCCTCCAGGAGTACAGCTCACCTAAGGAGGGGCCAAAAGTCAGGAAATAAAAGCCCATCCTTTCCATTCTTCAGAAGAACAATACTGAGTTATGTCCTACAGAGTTCCTCAAAGGGTAACAGGATAGATTCCGCGGATGCCAACAGTGGTAACACACTCAGTAATTTACACGTCGTTGGTTTCCCCCTTCCCAGTCTCACTCTTCGTACTCTGTTTTTGCTTCTAAGAAAACCTAAATAAAGTATCTGTGCTATGTGCCTTCTACAGGTTCTAGGGAAACAAGAGAATTGTACAGCTTTACACCATGCTGTTATGTTTTGCCTGGAGAAACAGAACCACTAGTAACACTTTGCTTGAAAAGTAGAAGTTCGCTATTATCAAACGATTAAACTTCTTGTAGCTTTAACAGGTATCTACTACGAGGATTTCCATCACTACAATAAAGTTACAGCCATAGCTTCACTCCCATAAAGATCCCTTACCTATTAGCATAAGTGTTAGTACATTACAGTCATTGATGGAATGTGTTACAAATGTGAGGACTAATTGTTTCTATTCTATTTTTTGTAAGATTAGTTCTCACTGGGTAGATAGTGATAGTAAATACAATTAAATTCAATAAACTCAGCTATGGGTAAACATTAAGAACATTTTTTATTGTCTAAAATATTACACATAATCAGACTACTTATGCTTTTTCTATAAGAGTATTTCAAACTACTGGCATCATTACTAAGTAAAGTATTTAAACACAATCTGAATTCAAATACCAAAGCAAAATTGTATTTCCAGTAACCTATATTCTACTATGACTAATACATACTTCTTTAACTTTGGATTAGCAAATTTACTTCAAAATATTTTTCACAAGCATAAAACATTCCATGTTCTTATGTGCAAACCATTTCTACATTTATGCCCACACAACTACATTTCAACAAAAAATTCAATTACTATTGGAGAAAAAAGTATGGATAATGCATAGGTTTCAAGAAATATTTTTAGAACTTCACAAAAGTTATCCTCATTAGAGGAAGTTGATTCACCTCTAAAATTCCAGATCAAATGTTACATTGAAATAGAATAGAATACATAATCTTGTATTAGTCTCATTTTTTAAAAAAATCCTGCTTTTAGTTAGGTTTTATATTCACTATTAAAAATTGCCAATAAATAACCAAATCAACTACATATTGGTAATGAGTATGTAACAGTGCCTTTCCCCATAAAATGGAATACAATAACTTAAACAGAATAGCTGTGAGTGATAAAAATATGTCCTCATGTATATTTATTTCAAGTATGCTCTATAAAATTACAAATTTAGTTTGAACATGAAAAAATATTATGCCATTTTTTTCCATTGAATAGAGTGCTTTTTAAATGTAAGGAATATTTTTGAACATTCAGTTAATATAAAGTCTTTGAATGACATTGGATTTGTAAGACAAACTCATATAGATTGAAAATATCTGTAAAAATTCATATGTTCCATGTTAAATAGTGTCAAGATATGAAATGACGAAGTTGCTTGTGAAAATATGAATCTTACAGTTTCATTGGCTCAGTTTCTAAGGCCCAAGTGTGTAACATACAGCACAACACATTGTAAGTCGTTAATAAATATTTGCTACATTTATTGCCTCTTTAATTCATGAGTAGGATGTCTTATTTATGCTTTTGCAGATCTGATTTCTAATTATTCCCCAGAACATTTTTGTTATTATTTTCATGTTTTTATCTCAACAGATTTGGAAAATCTATTTGATTATATAAAAATAATATTTTTCTCTGTTAAAAACGATAGTTGTTAACTTCTCATATTGTCCGCACCAGTAGATAATGTAGGTCATCCAAGTTTGCTGAATGTTTGGTCTTAGTTTCCAGCAGTCGAAATTCACGGCCAGTGCAGCTGTTCATTTTATCAGACTTGCATTCAATTTCAGTTTGTACTTAAGGGTGTTCCAAGAGTTACCTTCCAAGTTTTTTCTTTGTTTTTTCCACTTTATTGTCAGGTTTTCTCCTTTATATTAAATGCTATAGCATATCTATTAAGCTCTGCTAAGATTTAATCATTAAATGTCACACATTTATTGTAGATACAAGTGGCAATGGAGTAGTCATTACCTTTGGCAACTGCATCTGAGAGTTTACAGAAGATGACAAGGGAATGATGGTCATGTGGGTACATAAAACTAGGGGACAGACCTTTTAGGGAAGCATTGTCAACTCCTCTTCTTAGTCTGGTGCAGTTTTATAGTTCCATAGATAATGAAATACTTTCTATAAGCATAATTGGATCGAATGATATGTCTATGAAATAATTGAGATAAGTAATTAATTTCCTAAGTTATTAGAGAAATTCAAATTAAAACCACAATGAGGTATCATCTCACACCTGTCACGTTGGTTATCACAAAAAACCAACCAGTGACAAGTTCCGGCGAGGATATGGCGAAAGGGGAGCACTCATGCGCGCTGTTGGGGGAGAGGACTGTAAATTGGTGTGGCCACTGTGGGAAACAGCAAGGGGGTTCCCCAAACGATAACAACACAGCTGCCTTGTGGCCCAGCAATTCCACTTCTGGGTATTCATCTGAATAAAATGAAAACACCAGGTCAAAGAGATACATGCACCCTATGTTTGCTGCGGCATTATACTCAGTAGCCGAGACACAGAAACAACCTAAGTGTCCTACAGTTGATGGATGGGAAAAATGTGGTACACAAAGTCCGGCAGAAGCAGGGTTTGCTGGAGTGTGGTTGGTATTAAACCACACTCAAGCAAAGGGTAATAATATGGGTGTAATAATTTGTAGTTTTAATTTGAACATTTCACCTAGACTGTCCTATGGTGTGCTTGAGTGTGATATTGTTATGTCACAGAGTGACACGCTTATGGTTTCATAATAAAAGATTTTGTAATGAAAAAGGGACATTATTGTGCTGGCCCTCTGTGTGTGTGTGTATGATTCAATCATAAAAAAGAAGGGAACCCTGCCACTTGTGACAACATGGGTGGTACTAGAGAGAATCGTATTAAGTGAAATAAGTCAGAAAAAGACAAATGTCGTGTGATTTCACCTATATGTGGGATCTAAAAATTGAAAAACAAATAAATAAAACATAGAAGAAACAGACCCTAGATACAGAGAACAAACCGATGGTCATCAAAGGGGAGGGGATGGAGAAAAGTAAGTTATTACATTATACCTCTTATGTTAAGGCAAATAAGATTTGGAAGATCTAAAATTCTATGTGAGGAAAAGATCTAGCTATAACTGAGTCTAGAAATGTAATGTCTAAAAAGGAGTTTGAAAAAATATTTGACATTTTATCTATTTTAATCACATTTTATCAGTCTTGAATTTGATGTATGAAGGGATTTATTATAAGAGAATAGTTATAGAAGACATACACCTTTTCATGCTATTACACATAATTCTTATGAAACCTATTCTCTTTCATCTTGTCAACACATAAAATATCTTGAAAGACAATTGACAGATTTATGAAGTTAAACTTTTCTTCTTCCCTCTGTGCCAATGACCCTGTAAGCTGTAAGGAGTGTGCAGGTCCTCGGGTAAGACCCCCAGCCCCAGCTGCCACCTCGACGGCAGCCTGTGAGACCCTGAGCAGAGAACCCAAGTAAACCTCGCTGGGATTCTTGAGCCACGGAAACTGTGAGATAGTAAATGGAAACCGTTTTCAGCTGCTAAATTTGTGGTAATTTGTTATGCAGCATAGAACAGTAATGCACTCGGTGTGCGGCTGTATTCTAGGGACCCACGGCCTCAACAATGAGATACATTATATACAAAAGTGACAATACAAAGTGAAATTATGTAAGGCTTTATGGGAGAAGTTAAAATAGGTGAGTAGGAATTCAGCGAAAGGAGTGAGAAGGTGTGTGCGTGTGTGTGCGTGTGTGTGTGTGTGTGTGTGTGTGTGTGTAGGAATCAGGGGCATTTCATAAAGAAGGCAGCTCTGTGTTCATTTACAAGTGCAAACGTTCCTCTAGGTGAACATAGGAAGGGCATCAGAGTTGACGACTTATATGAATGAAGGTGTGCTGGCAGCTGCATGCAGACTAGTAAGGTGTTTTCCACAGGCTGAATTAGGGTACGTCAAGGGAAATAGTGAGGGTTGGGGTTGAAAGGTAGTTGGTAGACTGTTAGATGGGTTGGCTTTTAGATAACTGTCCCCGGTGTGGGTTTTTACGGAAGATGTTGTTGAAGGGGAGGGAATTGAGATGGTTTTCCACTTACTACTTCTGTGATCTAGCACAAATCACTTCCCCAAACTCATTCCTCTCTTCTATGAAATAGTCAGGAAAAGACCTACCCTGAATGGAGTGTGGCTCATGCGATGACAAAGGTGCCTTTGCTTCACACAGAAATGGCCTGGAGGTTGTCATCTACGGCATCTCTGGCCATAGAATGGAGGATAAACTGGAGAAAAGATGATGATAAAGACAAGTGAGAAGGTGCTGCAGTGATTTTGGACTAGCTGTCAGAAGCAGTAGGAATAAAATGCGAGATAGGTGGGAGATGGTGGAAAGGTACAAGGAACCAAGCACATTTTCTTGCCAACACAAAACATTTCTAAAAGAAAAAGAGAGTATTACAAGATATTAAAAGTTCAATTTTTTCAATGACAACACCCATGTTCTTAATCTTGGGTGCTTTCTGGTAGAGGATGTCATTATTATATCCAATATTTTTATTATTAGAACATCCCAGGCTGAGTTCATTTCATTTGCTAATAAAAGTGATTAAAATTTTGAAACATGGCATGATGTGATCACATCTTTTCTCACAAGCCATAAACATCATGGCACATGGAAAGCTGATAAGAGCCAACTAAGTAAGGCAGGATAAAGGACTACTGTACGATCTGGTAGGGAAACCATGAGGTTTACATAGAAGTCATGATGGTGAGAATAGAAATGGTATAATAGCCCTGGTTGGTGTAGCACAGTGGATTGAGCATGGCCTGTGAACCAAAGTGTCGCTGGTTTGATTCCCAGTCAGGGTACATGCCTGGGTTGTGGGCCAGGTCCCCAGTGGGGGGCTCATGAGAGGCAACCACACATTGATGTTTATCTCCCTCTCTTTCTCCTTTCCTTCCCTATCTCTAAAAATAAAAAAAAGAAATGGTTTAATAGTTCTAGACATAGTCCAAAGAGAAAATTATGGGTTTTGGTGAATGATGGAATACAGGATATAAATATGGCAAAAAGAGGTGATTCCAATGGTATCCCAGGGACAGTTTGCATTGACTCCCATGAGCAGATTTGGCACGTCTGTCCCTAGCTTCCTATTGAGAGATATCAAACTGTTAGTTTAATTAACCATGGCGTGAATTATCAGTTTACAAATTAGGGCATTTTAATGGGGAACTGGTTGTTAAACATGTACCAGAACACCACTGGATGGTGCTTAGTCTTCAAACTCAGCAACTAAAAAGATGGTAGTTCTAGGAATTGAAAAAGGTGAATCAAAACAAAGACTATTTGAATAGACAAAAAGGTAAATGAAGTAAAAGAAGCATATTTTTTTTTTTTTTGGTTGAGATAGAGGCAAAGTTCTCTTGAGAGGCTCTTGGATTTGAGGTTGCAGAGGTTCGTGCTGTGCTTGGTACCAGTTCTACATTCCACTGATATTTGTAGAAGAACTAACTTGTGCGCCCTCCAATATGGAAGTCGAGTAGAAAACTGGAAATACAAAATTTGAAGATAGAACTACATACACAGCTAGACACACACATGCACACTCCAAAATCATCTGTAAGAAGTAGTAGCAAGAGAGATCATTAAGAAAATGTGAGTGGGGTTATAAACAGGAGGATGAAGAGCAGAATTTTGAGCTATTTATGACCAAAGGCGTTTGAAAAGGAGATAGAGTGGCATTGTGTAAAATCTAGGGGGGTGAGGCGGGAAATGGGATGAGATGTTGTACAAGTAAGGAGGGAATCTGAGAGTCTGCCAGAGGGTTTGATGAGCAGTGATCTGCGGAGGGGCAATGCTGGTCAGAGGGTTGGGGCAGAACCGTCCGTAACATTTCTCCCTGTGTGGTCATTGTGAAAATCACCAGGAGGGCTTGTTCACACAGGGTTCGAGGACTCTACCTAGCAGTCCTGATCCAGCAGTGAGTCCATGGGGAAAGTCTGCAGCCTGTTCTTTCAGAAACATTGTGGGAGGAATTAGGAAGTGCCCGGAAATAGGATACAGAACTGCGAGGTTAGAAGGGTACATTTCTCTTTCGTGCATTTTGGCAATAATGGGAGAAGATAGAAACATTGGAATTTTGACTAGCAATGGGCTCATGAAGTGTAATTTCAGTTTAGGAATGATTTGAATATGTTGATGAAAAGAGTTTGCAAACAGAGTAGAGAAAAGACTTACAATGCACAAGAAAAAGAAAAAATAAGCAGAGAGGGGCCATGGAGGAGGGAGACGTGTTTACTCACTTTTAGAGATGGCCAGGGAGAGAAAAGTGTTGACATTTAAAGTAAGAAAAGAAATTTTGTTAAAAGAAACATTTAAATGTTGAACATATTATACCATATTCAGTCGATAAAAGTAGCACTTGTCATTGAAGATTTCTATCATAGTACCAAATAAAATATATTTCAAAGGAAAATGAGAAGTGTTCCTTTTAAAAGGTCAATTGATTGGTTTTCCTCTGGGGTTTAAAACTTGATTCATAGTCAAAAGGTTTTTAAATACTTTTGTTTTCAAAGGGATATACTAAATGCAAAGCTTGTCCTAAAGGTAGCTATAAAATTAAGAATTCACAGTTTGATTAGATTAACTGATACCATTCTGGAGATTTCAAATAGAAAGGTCTTTTATGTGAGGAATTATTTAGAAAGGTGTTAGGAAGGCATTGAAAAGGGTAGAGGGAGTTTTACCCAGAGGCTAGGAAGATACTTCCTTCCCTGGACAGAGGCCATGAACCTTTCCTGGCCACTGAGCAACAGGCATTGCTGAGGAAGCTGCTGGTAACACCACCGTCGCTGCTGGGCAGGAGCCAGACCGGCTGCTGCTGCTGGACCTTCTGATGATTCTGGCACCCGCAGTTCCAACTGCTGCACCTGCTCGAGCTGGAGGCATCACCATGGCCCCTTCCTCCTACTCCTAATTTATTGCAAGTGTCTCACAGGCCAACCTTAGTTAACTTCCCTTTGCAAGGGAGTCTTGGAAGTACCATTTTTCAACTAAGGCCCTGTGATTCTGAGAAGAGCCCAGAAAGAAGAGAATTAAATTCAGTGCTGATAGACAATATCTGCATCTGTCCATACTTACCTCCCCAAAGGGGAAAGCTAGGATGCTTGAGAATGTATAAGGATGATTGGAATAACGTAAGAAATGCTATGTAGATAAAGTGTTATAAGAGACTGGCTGCATGTTAACTGAGTTGTAAGATTTAGATGTTTCTTCCTACCTTTTTCCATTATGTTTTTATCAGTGATCTAATCCAGAGGTTTTCTCGTGAGCATCAAACAAAACACACACACACACACACACACACACACACACACACACACACACCTATCACCTACCTACCTACCTATCACCTATATGTCATCTATCTATGCCTTCATATTTATAAGGCAGTCAATATTTTTAGAGAAAGTTTCTAAAAAGTAGATTATTTATACAAGTCATAGCATAGCATAGCACAGCATAGATTGACTTCGTATTGAAATTTTCAGGAAATTGTTATGGATTATTTTCTATGTTCATTGCACTAGGTTCAAAGGGAAGTAAAATGATCAATCAGGTCAGCTAACATTTATTGAGAACTGATTTGTGCTTAGAACTTTCCTGAGTGGTATATGATACCCTATGGCATCCTTGTAGCTACCCTATTTAGTATGGACTCATTGTATCCACAGCCAGAATAATAAAGAAAAAACCTGAACAGCAACAAAACAGGAATTGCAGAGAGTTTATGCAGCTGGTCTAACCTCACATTTCCTAAATGGTGCAGGAGTCAGGGAAGAGAATCTTAGAGTACATAAGGGAAATGCAGTGTGTGTGAAAACATTTTAATAGAAAGTAAAAGCTCTGTGTACCATAAGCATTAAACAGAATGGGTTGAGAAAGTACTTAGAAACAACTTTTTCCTATGTCAGTATGAATTCCAGTTGCACAGTCAATATTCCAAACCGTAGTCTCTATTTAAATGTATTTTATGAAAGGGTTTTATGTGGGGAATTGTTTAGAAAGGTGTTAGGAAGGCATTGAAAGGGTAGAGGGAGTTTTACCCAGAGGCTAGGAGGATACTGCCTTCCCTGGACAGAGGGAAGGAAGTATCCTTCCCCTAAAATCACCTAAAAGGTGTGTGTGGGCGGGTGAACCTTTTCAGGATCATTTTTCTGGACTGTTTACTTCAGACGTGATTGGAAATTCACAACATACTTTTAGTAAAACAGTGACATCCTGTTAGCGCTGAGACGATTATAAAATGTCTAAATTTAGAGAAATTAATGCTTTTGTATGATTAGGGTGTTGAAGTCTTGACATCATTTCCATTCTGACAAGCAAAATTAGAGAACTCCGAAGAGGAATGCACACATGAATACCACGTGTTTATACATACATGATATGCCATGTGTCACAGAAAACAGTCATAGAAGAGCAAGCAGTACCATTCCACCCCCTTTGACATCATACCACTCTCTGTAGACTTCTCTAATTTCTCTGTGCCCATCTTTGGATGCGAACCAGACTTCCGATCACTATCCCAGTTGGTCAGTTTAATTCTTTTGGACAGCCCGTGCAAACATCAGGTCAGAACGTCTCAGACGGAGCAACCAAATAACGTCAGACCATCATATTCTAATTAAATCACATGTTTAGATAATCAGACTGACTCTAAGTGCTAAAGTATTATTTTTCCCCCAATTTAAATTTATATAACTATATATGAATTTGGGGAAGCAAATTGTATGAGTTTTTTCCTTGTGAAATGAAGAGAAAGAAAAAACAGAAGTGATGATTTAAACAAACAAGTGCTAAAACATCAAAGAGTTTGTGGCTAAGAATTAGGATGGCCCTGGCCAGTGTGGCTCCGTAGGTTGGAGCACTGTCACATAACCCAAAAGGTTGCGGGCTCAATGCCTGGTCAGGGCACGTCTTAGCTCGCAGGTGCCATCACAGTTGGGGTGCACATGAGAGGCAACTGATCGATGTTTCTCTCTCACATCGATCTTTCTCTCCCTCCCTTCTCCTCTCTCTGAAATCAATAAGTATGCCCTCAGATGAGAACAGAAAAAGAGTTAGGATGGATAGTTAGAGCTTAAAGAGATTGTGGAAGAGGAAAAAATTAAAGTGGAGGAGAAATGATAAATCTAGGTACTTGGAGAGGAAGAAGAGTGAGTTAGGGTGGAGACAGATGTGTGCATGTGGGTATGCAGGCATCCAGCCGTGTCATGTGAAACACAGAGACACTTACTGAAGAAGGTACAAGATACAACAAACATTGTACACAGGACAATGACACCTTGGTCCTCTTCAAAGTAGGCAAGTTGGGACCTCACACAGTTCTTCCATTCACCATCAGCTGCCCCACTGTTTTTTTTCTGAATTTCACTGATGGTCTGAAATATTTCCCTTTCAAAGGTAATTTTAATTTTGGGAAAAGCCAGAAGTCACAGGACACCAAATCTGGGCTGTAGTGGGGCTGAGTCACCTGGGTGATTTGGTGTTTCATCAAAAAACTCTGAAAGAGAGGTGATGCATGAGCAGGCACATTGTCATGATGAAGCTGTCAATCACCAGTTGCCCATAGCTGTGGCCTTCTGAGTCATCCAAATAGTTTCCTTGGAGAAATGTTCGAGCTTAATGCAAAGTTTGATGTAGACTCGTTGCTCTACTTCATCAGCCATTTGGAATGAGGCTGTCACACAGTACACATGTTCACTCAATGATATCTACCACCCCCACTGACCAGTACAGCAAAGTCATCCTTGTTCACGCATGTGCATTCCAGTCCACTCTCCTTGTCTGTCAGAATACAGTGATGTCACACAAACTCTTCTTGCTATATTCACAATGGCGGGACTTCTTCCAGACAGACCTCCAGGCCATACATATAGAAAACAGTGAATATGCTTGAAAATAAGAGAGGGAGATAAAGTGAGAAATTTCCTCTTACATTCTGATGTAACATACCTAGTGTTTTGGTCTTTCTGCTATCTCAGACCTGTGTTACATCTTATGTATAATACCTAAGACCAGATAATTGACTTAGAGGACTTCTAACCTTCAAAGACATGAGCACTTTCTTTTAAGAAAAATAAGATGGGGTCTGAAGAGATTTTGATCCTGAGAAGGGTCAAAGAGAATCGGTATTATTGTATCTGTACTACTTTACATGTTTTTGAGGGAACCCTCACATCTGTTTTTTCATTTCATCCTCACAATAACACTGCAAAGTGAGAAAGACAAATATTACGCTCCTCATTTTATAGATGGGAAACTGGAGTCCACTGAGCTCAAATGACTTGGCTAAAGTCGAACTGCCGATTAGAACCCAGGTCTCCGAACACCGCATCTAGAACTCTTTCTAACACACCTGCTGCCTCCCCTTGAAAGCAGCTTCTGACATAAGCGTCAAGTTTTCTTCCTTTGGACAAGTTCTTTTTATTTGCTTTATTTTCCTGCATTAGGAATTTCGAGAGGACTAACACCTTAGTGTATGTACAATGGATTTTTCCTATTAGGTAACGCTGCCCTTTGCTTCACCCACCACACAGCTGGACTAAGTAATTCGAAAGGAATGTTGTCATGCCAAAGACTCAGGGAAAAGTAGGTTGGGTAAAAATCAATTTATTAAAACAAATCCAGGTTTTTTAAGAGTCCCTTGGTCAAACATTAGGGTGTTCTTACCACAGAAATACATAATAATTTTATGTGTTTGGATATATAGCAAAAAAGTAAAAAAGATTAGCCTTTCTGTAAATGTGACTGCTTACAAAGCCCTAGAATGGGTACTTTCAAAAAGCTTAGAAACCAAACTCATAAAAACACACAACACTACTTTAACACATAGAGGTGTTAGATCACAGAAGCAAGAGTTATTTTGACTATTAAATAATAGTGCCATATTTTTTCTCTTAATGATGAAGTTAGTTGATTTGTTTGGGGAGTTCTGTCAGACAACTCTCAGAGATAAATTTGCTCCAGGTGTTCATTTTTTAAAAAAAGCAAAACCAGATACTCATTAAGCAAGATTAAGGCCTAGTTTTGTTTTTCTCTGGCCTAGAACTTGGCTTGTTTGTTCCACATGAGATGAAACTCATGTGACTTTCTTCCCTGCAATCTAATCTGTCAGCATACAGAGGATTCATAGTGGCCAGGACTAAGAGATCTGTTACTCCCAACAGTCTGTTCTCTTTAAATAGAATCCACTTGAAATGCAACTGGGGTTTGTATTTCCTTCGTGGCAGATAAGCATTGACAACTGAATTATGATACTAGATTTTCTCAGGTGTTTCAGTGAATTTAGTGTCGAGGGAACTGCAACTTAAAAAAGGAGAGAATAGTATTGCAGCCCGTATAAGTACCGTGGAAATGATGTGGCTCCCTTCAGTGGTCCACAAATAGGCAGTAATGTGTGACAATTTCCAGAGATGCAATGTGACTGTAGGACCACACTGTCCACTAGACAGTGTTCGAAGTTTCAGTATTTGAATGGCGGAGTCAGCTGACGGCAGCGGCCAGGAAGCTGGAAGAAGGAGCTGAGAGAATGTTATACAGAATATAGGCAAAGCAAAAGCTCAAGGAATGGGAAACTGTGTTGGTTTCTGTGTTTGTTTTGCTTTGCTTCACAAATTTTTTTTACATTTATTACATAAAAGAAGGAGATAATGAATTGAGGCACTAAAATGTGACCTTTTATGGTGTACATGCATGATAACTAATATGGGTTTTATGGTTCTATATTACAAAGTAGGTTTGGAGGTACAACAGATGCCCTGTGGAGGTAATGCCCTTCTAGAAAATAGTACAACCTGCTCAATAGATGCAAAACGCAATTCTATTGAAAAGGTACTTAAGAAATTATTCTTACGTATTGTTATACTGAGGAGTTATATAAGTAGGGGTGGTTTTCTAAGAAATCTCCATGTTCAAATTGCCCCGTTCCTCAAGGCATCCTACTGTTGTCGGTGGAAATGAGGCTCTTCCACAGGACCAAGAGGAAAGCATTCCAAGGATCCACACGTGGGAGATCATAAGGCAAGATGGTTTATTCATGTGAAATCTGCCCCTGGGTTTCCAATTTTCCATCGCCCTCCATCCTGCCATAGGAAAAGTCTAACTGTGTTGTCAGAAAGGCTGAAATGAAAGCCAGTGTCCAGAGTTTCTGATTTACATTTAAGCTCAGTCCTTTTGGAGCTGGCACAGTCTGCCATGTGTCACGGTACCTGCCACACACATGGTCATATACTTTTGGGACAGTGAGAATGTGCAAACACACACGGTGAGTGCATTACTGTGTGGGTGAGAGAGATAGAGAGCATCTTTGTTCCTCTGGGATTATACTAGCGTGGATTTGGGAAGGACCAGGTGGGTTTTCAAAATTACCAATCAATTTCCCAAGTTTTCACAGGCTTTTGATTGGTCCACCCCTATTAGACAGGCAGGCCTCTTGGTCGAGCACCTCTCCCTGCACCCCCAACAATCTGACACTGGAAAAAGAAAAGAGAAGTGTTAATTCCCTTGGCAGAACAGTGCTATGATCCCCTGGGGTGTGAAGCTGTAGCTTCCTGGTGAGGCAAACAGGCTCATGCTCCCAAGGTTAATAAGTGTAAAGTCAAATTCCCTTTGCTTCCCCTTTTCCTATTAATAATTAGTTAACTACAGACAGCAGTGTTCCCCCCAGAAGACCTTGAACTTTATAATCTCACAAGGGTAGGTAGATGAAGGTCTCATCTTCTGCAGCTTCTTCTTGCTGTCAAAGGGACATAGTCCTGCCTATACTAGGCTCAGAGGGTCTTCTTATCTGCTAAAGGAAGAAAAGAGGAAAAGAAAGGGGAATCCTCACACAGAGAAGAGGGAATTTGCAAAGTCCAGGTTAGTCTGTTTCTGTCCTTGAGCAACAGCATATATGATGTCTAGAGGATGGCACTACTGGACATGCTGGCATCCTTGTTGTATTTTAGAGGTGACTAATTTGATAAGAAGGTTAAAAGACATAGCCCGGAATTGAGGGGAATTATAGTAACTGAAGGTCTGGTGAGGGGTAAAAAACAGATGATAGAAGGAGGGACTAACTCTATAGTGTCCTAGATTAGCTTGGAAAAATGGCTTCCCTGGAGGAAGGTGTGTTAACACCTGTCCAAAGTCTTCTTGTTTACCTTACTTAACTCAAATTAGGCTGAGGAAAACATTCTAAGATTCTCTCCACCCCTGCCAAAAAACAAACAAACAAAAAACCCAAACCAAAAAACAAACAAACAAAAAAACCCCCAACCCCCGCCCCCCCCAAAAAAAAAAAACCCGTGTGTCTTTTTTTTCTGAACCATTTGGACAGAGAAAGGAAAACAGTTTTAAGTGAAGCTGATAGACATCCCCACGCTTCTCCAACTCAGCCATCTAGTTCTGACAACAAGTAAATCCAGCCAACGCGCTGAGTCTCATTTCAGGAGATGGCAATGCAGATGGGCTTCTAAAATGAGGCCTCTACTGTGTAAACAAGAAGCCAGGCAAATAAGTCATAGATATATGTCCTATTAAAAGAGAAGGAAGAACACAAAGGTTAGTAAATACAGTAAATCATAAGCAACTGATAGGATAAAGGGGAAGCAAAGGGAGGTAGCTGTTGAGCTTAATAAAGTGGGGAGTCTGAGCCTGTTT
Organism: Anoura caudifer; assembly: GCA_004027475.1. Taxonomy (NCBI): domain Eukaryota; kingdom Metazoa; phylum Chordata; class Mammalia; order Chiroptera; family Phyllostomidae; genus Anoura; species Anoura caudifer. The sequence continues at coordinate 197,401 of PVKU01002103.1, forward strand.
GCTTCACCAGGAAGCTACAGCTTCACACCCCAGGAGCTCATAGCATTGCTCTGCCAAGGAGATTAACGCTCCTCGCTTCTCCCTTGTGGTACCAGATTATTTGTGTCAGGCATAGTGGAAGATGCTTGAGCAAAGAGGCCTGTCAGTCTAACTATGGGGGTGGGGCTGTCAAAAGTCTGCAAAAACTTGGGAAGTTGATTGGTCATTCTGAAAAAACACCAGGTCCATCCCAAACCCAAGCTGATATAATTCTAGGGGACCAGAGAAACATGTTCTCTCTCTCCCTCTCTCTCTCTCTCTCCCCCTCTCCCCCCACACCCCCCACTTGGTAACACACTCACCCCATGCATTCATATGCTTTCTTACCCTGAAGCACTTGACCATGTGGTTCCAGATGCTACGAGAGGTCCATCTGTGTGGCCTCCAAAAAGACTAAGCTTTAAAATGGTGCAGAATCTCTGGACATTGACTCTATTTCTTGTCCTTCTTTTTAATGGCAGTATGGACAGAGAGGGGACCAAGGGGCAGCCTTCCACACAAATAAACAATTTTGCCATACTGTAATCTCCCATGCATGGGTCCTTGGAATGCTTTCCTCATAATTCTGTGAAAGAGCCTCATTGGCATTACTAACGGCCTTCAGATGTCTGTAACATACTGCGGAACAAAAACAGTTTCTCTGTTGATTTGTCACCTTCAATGTTTTGGTATGTATTCTACTCTTGAAAGGACCTGCACATTACACGGTGGGATGGTAATTTTATGACGGCCCAAGTCATAGGCACTTCTGTGGAATCTTTGTTTGGAGATCAGGGAAATGGTGATAGCTAACATTGATATAGCACCTCTTGTATGCCAGATTCTAATTTAGGTGCTTTACATATGATAATTCACCCAACCCCTCTTAATTACCCTGTTTTACCAGGAGGAGTTAGATGCAGAGATGTTGGGGAACTCACTCAAAGTCTTGTAATCAGCAAATAGAAGAGCTGACACTTCCTTTCGGAAAGACTGAGTCCAGAGTCAAGGCCGATACCCAGCAGTCCACAGCCTTTCTGGGAAGTGAGGAGAGCAGGCCCAGCACGTCCTAAGGAGCCCTACTCCCTCTGTGCCACTGTGGTCCCACCTACTCCCACAGCTGGTCCGAAATCTGCCCTTTCGTCTACTCGAGATTCCCTGTGTTCTCTCATGGAAGAGTTCCCATTACTCAAGTTTTCATTCTTGAGAAAGGGACAGCATGAGAGAACCCTACTCCCTCCATCGAGTGGAACTCAGATACAGGAGGGAAAAGGATTCTGATTGAATGAATTCACCCTGATTGAGAAAGGTTATGAGCAAGTTTATATTTGTATTAACAAAAGGAGCAATGATTTCTAAATTAAACTTTAATTTAGAATTTTGGGCACGCTATATAATTTTTAAAACATTTAGTTATATTGAGTTAAAATATAGGCAATGACCATTTTTAGGACAAAAATTATTGAATATCAGCAATGTCATTTGGTTCCATCTACTAATATAGGATGGAGGAGAAGCTTCTCGGCAGCCCATAAAACTCACCCACCCCTTTGCCTAGTAAGACTAATGGTTAAAATCAGCCCAACCCCAGGCAGGAGCCTACGCTGCTGTCTTTTAAATCCTCAGACTTCATTTTGGAAAGCTGCCCTTGTGCTGGGCATACCTGCTGCGCTGAGCAAGGAAGAGAGGAGTATGCTTTGGAGTTGCTAACCCACCAGCCGAAGGCCACTTTGAAGTGACTGTGAGTGCTGCTTCCAGTGCTGAGCCCTTGTTCTGCTCAGAGACACTTCCTCAAAAGGCTGCTGGCAATAAAAGCTGCTGTGTGCTCAGCTATCTCCCTTGATCTGCTTCCAGTCACCTTTGGATAAACCCGCAGTGCAGAGGATACAGGGACATCTGTGGACTTGCTAAAAGAGAAAAAATATTTCAGAATGTTTGTCTAAAACTCACCGTGTTTTAATCTGGTAATATCTGGGTTTGCACGCATAAATGACCACACATTTTCTGTGTGTATGTGTATGTATATGAGCGTGCGTGCATACATTTTCACAATACACGCTGTTCTTGAAATGATCCCCAAACCCAAAGGTAAACATCCACGTACCCAGATGTTCAAGACTCAGACTAAATTGTTCTATAATACGTGAAATGATAATCCAGCTTTGTAAGGATGAAAAGATGGTTTTGAAGCCCTGTTGAATCACTGAAGAAGAATTGTAGTTCGTAAGATTTGAAGGTTAATTACGTTTTGAACAACTGCATTCCAGGTTTGAGTGAATTAAGTTTTGTCTGCTCATCACACCCCCAGAAGCTTCTATCCCAGACCCGTACTGACTGAAGGTCGTTTTTCACTAAATGCAGCAAGGTTGCTGCTGAGTCGGGAATAGGTGCGTGGTTCCCCTGAAGTCCTGTTCTGGCCCTGGGAACCCTGCCCTCTCCTATCGTGTGGAATATGTTTAACTTTGGCTCCAGGCCGCATCAAATAAGGAACACATCAGATCCTGCGAATAAACACATAGTCTTAGAATAAACTGATATCCATCCAGCTGAGCTTGTAAGAGGATTTCATAGGCACGGAGTCAAGAAAATAATCATAAATGTTGTCTATGTATATATATTTGCTCTAGTCCAGTCACTCCCTCTACTCATCACAGTTTCTTTTAACATCTGCTGGATGATTCCTCACGAAAAACAGTTTGAGTGCTATTCAGCTATCACTATTGTCATCATTTGGGGGTCCATAGGATTTAAAAAAAATTTTTTTGTTAAATCAATAAATATGTCATTTCAAAGGTTATTTCTTAAGAGCTATTCAAAGTGGGGGAAGTGTTCGTGTTAGAAGAAAGTCAGGAAAACTCGATGACTCCAGCTCTTATTTTTTTCCCCTGCCCTGCTTTCTCCACCAAAAGCAGCATGTGGTAAAGTGCTCGCACCACAGACACTGGCCTTTTCTTCTTGTGGAAAAAGGCTGTGCTGTTTCACCATGGCCTGCAGGCCAGGCGCCGCTGCCTGCCAGGGCTTCTGCCCTAATGGCTTCACCAAGCACGCAGCACCAGCTGGGCGCAGAGGGGCTGAGCCTGCACGCCAGTCCTTTGCTCTGTAACCTGGAGCAAAGGCTCTGCTCTCCAGAACATTCCTCTATCCTTCCTCTGCCCTACTCTCTTTTCCTCTCGTTCCTTTTTATCAGAGACTTTGCACAACATTTATCAGAGTTTCCCCGTGGTAGCTGGGAAGGTTGGTGGTCTTGAATTTTTATTAGAGTGGATGCAAATGGGATATATGTCCAGAAGAGCCGGGTCATTAGATTGAAACCCGTAGATCTGTATCCCGCAGATGGAATTTTTATTTATCTGCTATTGCTGCACTTTTATGATTCATAGAAGCCATGAGAATTAGTGAGGAAAGTGTCTGCAGCCATGTTGGGCTCTGAAATAAATCTTGGCTTCATTACTTACGGACCTTGTAAACTTTTCTGTGCCACTGTGGCTCCTTCTGCAAAGTGCAGGACTGAGATACATATAAAAAACCACGTGAGAGAATGCCCAGCTTATACTTGGCACTCAACACATCCTTGTTATTTGTGTTATTATGAAAGCAATTGGATAGGACACTCGATAAAAGTGAAAATACCCTGTGGTTCTTTTAAAGTATTAATTGAATACATAAAATATTTATCCCACTTAAGTTCACTTTATTTTACTTACGGTAAACTACTAAAGGAGGATGTATTTTGGCAATACTTGGAAAAGTAAATGATTTTAATTCAGATTAAATTTAGAGGCAAGCTATCAAAGAAATAACTTCATAGAATTTTTAAAAAGTCAAAATTTGAGCAGTTGCTTTTGGCCTTAACGTTAAGGTATTTATATCTACAATTTACAAATAAATTATTGAATTTGGAAATTAAAAAAATTACCAGAAATTAGGAATGTGTTGCATGGTACTAGCTCCTTGGTGTTCTCAATGTGACCCCTGACTCAGCAGCATCAGCATTATCTGGGAGCTTGTTAGAAAGGTGACCTTCCAGGTCCAGATCATGGCCCAGGTACCAGAATCTGCATCTCACAAGTGCCCTTGGTGATTCGTAGGGACATCCTGTAGCCAAGTCACAGCATTATACCTGTAGATGGACAGCATTGCTTCAATACACCAAATGCTGAGAAAGTCTGTGTCTTGAGGAAGCTTATACTATTTGTGCTCTACCTATAATGATTCTTAGAAATACTTTTCATATTTGTAAAAGAACATTTCTTATATCAAAAGTATAAGCATGTCTACTTTTCTGTACCTCTTACTGATTTGGGTTTATTGTCTTCTTATTTCTGAGCAAACAGTCACGATCCCACTTAGAAAAGTGCCAGTAAAGGTTTTTAAAGGAAATCACATCTCCAGTAAGTTGCTTTTGGTTCGCATGAGGGATGGGCAAGCTGCTGCCTTGGGCCAAATCTGGCTAGGGGCTTATTTTGGGACATAGAAACACAGCTCTGCCCAACTGTTTACACCCTGCTCTGGATGCGTTCACATTACCATGGCAAAGCCAAGAAGTTGCGGCACAGACAGTATGGCCCACAAAGTCTAAAATGTTTATTACGTGTCCCTTTATAGGACAAAGCTTCCTGAGTCCTGGTCTACACTAACCATTCCCAGGTTTCCTACAACAAAGGTCTATCAAACCTCCTGTGTGTGTCCACTGAGGTTTCAGAAATGGAAAGGAACCTTGTCTTCAAGAAGGTGATCCTCAACATAATCTGTCTTTTATGCTATTACTTATACATGTCATTTAAAAATATGATGCCTAGCTTTGAATTTCAAATGTGTTTTAAGAAGTACAGAGTAGCAGGGTGTCCTATGCCCCATAGGACATCATAACAGTGTTTGGGTCAATGACAGACTGCATATACAACTGTGGTCCCACATGGTTGTAAGAGAGCAGAACAATTTCTGTTGCCTAGTGACCTGGTAGTCAATACGGGTGAACTCTCTCTATTCAGGAAACAGCTGTCTGAAAGGACTTTCATACCTAAGGAGGCCAAGTCAATACTGGAATGGATTTTCTTCCAGGAATAATCAGCTTATCTGAAATCTGCAACAATTCTTCAGCTGCACTTGCAGACTCACCACCTACTTTCCTGTTACGTAATGAATAACAATTCTTGAATTATTTAAACCATTCAGAGCTAGGAGTAAATTCGACATCCTGCTTGGGTTCAGCTTTTTTTTTTTTTCAATATGGCAAACTGTTTTTGCTAAATGTGTCATGCAGGTTTGTAGCCCAGGAGCGATGGGCTATAGCATATAACCTGTATGTTATCACACTAGTTACATAGTGCACTTACGTTAAGCGAGGTGGAATAGCCTACCAAGAGAAATAAATGGCTGGTCACTTCGGAATGTATCATACTTGAAAATGTTTTTTTTTTCTTTACTTTGTTATTGAGGTTTAGGATGGTGGTATATCACTATGTAGGTTAGAATAAAAAAATCCAGAGAAGGGAAAGAAATGGGTTTTTTATGGAGAGTGCATCATCACATACACTGGGGAGTCGTCTGCGGCTACAACTACAATCCTGCGACCACAGGCTTGCGTGCCCTGACTCCCAGATTATGGAGACAGACCACTGTGGCCAGATGGAGTTCAGTGACCAGTGACCACAGCCAGGCCAGGGCCAGGCAGGGAACCAATGTGATCCACAGCACTGGGTCTGGGCAGTGGCGGTCAACGTGATGTCCTCACTGTATTTGCTGGCCCCACTGGCCTGAGCTCCCTGTCTCCATCCTGTTGTTCCAGTCTGTTCACCATCAGACTCTCCAGCAATTCTTGAGCTCACCAGTACCTTTTCAATAATTCCTTTTCTGACAAAATTAGTTTTGCTGTTTAGAGCCAATAACTGGACATATTCCTGTTAATGGTAGAAAAAAGAAAAAAAAAATCCAGTGTAACCACTATCATTTAATGTCATTATTTGTGGCAGACCCTTCTGCATGGCGTGGGCCCAGCTCCCACTCAGAGATGCACAGGACCCACGCCCACAGATAGGTTCTCTCGTGGGTAATCAGATTTGCAATATACCTAGGCTGTTTGGAGACTTGCTCTTAGCTAAAATCCCCTCACCATGCAAATGCTAAACCTTGGGCCCAGTGTAACTGGCTGCCTTTTCATTTGCTAATATCCTTCTTCTGTGATGTAATGAGGGGCATTGGCTCCTCTGTTGTAACCTGGGGGTAGTGAAGGAGAAGCATCTGGTAATGGGAGAGAGATAGAATAAAGGCCTGTCATGGCGGAGACCATAGCTTTTGCTCCCCTTGAAGGAAAAGCCATGCTGCTGTCCTTTTTCCTCCACCAGACTCAGTAGTCTGTGTGTACGTTTTATTTCATCTATAATGATGCAGACACTGCTGGTGTCCACTTCAATTATTAAAGTAGTATTCCATACCTCAAACAAAATTTTAAAAAAGATTTATTTTAAAATTTGAAATGCAGGTGGTTGCCAGGGGCTGGCGGGCAGGGATATGGGGAATTGTTTAATGAGTACAGAGCAGCAATTTTCAAACTTTTGCCCCTCATGGCACCTATAAACTAATTACTTAAATTCTGTGGCACAGCAAAAAATATTTTTTTGCTGGTCTCACAAAAAATACTTTGATTTATTCATCACACTGGGTGGCTGTTATTGTATTTGCTGTTGTCTTTTTTTAAGTTGTCAATCTAAGAAAAAAGAGGTCAGTGTCCCTGACTAGTCAGGTATCACCTGTTTTAAACGTTCTCGGGGCGCACCAGTGTGCTGGCCGCTGCACATTGGTTGAACATCGCCAGTACAGAGCTTCCATTTTCACAAGATCAGAAGAGCTCTGGAGACTGGTTGGTCAGAAATGAGGATGAACTTAGCAGGACTGAACTGTACACTTGAAAGGGCTAGAAGAATAAAGTTTGCATTATGTGTAATTTGCCAAAATTAAAAAATAAATTGAGAACAAAATATTTTACAATTTGATTTATTGTTAGTTGCAGAATTTATTACCTTTTCTTGAACAAGGTCAACTAAAAATATAAGTAACCAATTACATAGAACAAGAGGTGAAAACCGTGACATTAAAAGATAGCTGTTCTTTATGAAAATAATAATTGGGTAGATGATATAATGGAAGAAAAATGTCTTAAGTGTAATAATACCCTAGAGATTAAATACCTATTAAACATGGTGAACTTATAAAGTAAAACTTGAATAAAGCAAAAAACAAACCACATTCATTATAGCAAAGATAACAATTTATAAATTATTCTGTGAATTCACTAAAATTGCAGATAAACCAATAGATATATTTCCTATGGAATTTTTTAAAAAATAACATTATTAAGAAAACTACCTATGCAAATTAAATAAGAAAGTTTTTTATAGGAGAAGAATGAGGCATAAGTAAACAATAAGTTATTTTACAAAGCTATGGTAATTAAAACGAGCTAGCCCTAGCATAGATATAAACAGGCTGAGAATGAAAGAAAACAGATTGAACAGAAAAACATGTGAGAATTTATTACGTGATAAAGAACATTTCAAATAAGTGGGAAGAGAACATATAATTAAGTAAAAGATGTTTGGACACATGACTCAACATTTCAGTAATTTCAAAATGAATCAAATACTTACCTGTAAAACATGAAGCTGTAAAGTTATTAGATGAACATAAGTACTAGATAAAAAAAGGAAAACATTAATACATTTGACTACCCCAAAACAAGAATAAACTATGTTGGAGTAACATTAATATCATAAACAAATTTCCCCCAAATAGCTGATAACCTATAATCCAGAGTCTGCAACACATATCCAAGCAAAGAAGCTATTTTTTTCATGTACAAAAAGTTTCTACAGGTCAATTACATAAAAAGGAAAACAGGCAGCACAGAGGACCAGGGAGTTTACAGATGTATGAATGCTCACAATGATGCAAATGGCACCATCTGTATCATCACTTATGTATTAAGTGATATTGTCTAATGTCACTCTCTATATTAACTTATTTTTGTAATAATAACTCATGTAGTACCTTTGCCCAAAGTTCAAATTTATCTTTTTGCAATGTATACTTTACAAGATGAAGACCTCTAATTCACTTTAGAAAGTTACACAGTTTTCACTTCTGTGTTAGGTAGTTCATCAACCCAAGGTGCTGTCCGGAAACTGTTGTGAGGACGGAAAAATGGGCGTGTGCGGTCTGTTCCTAGAAATATCAGAATCTTTAGTACAATGACCATTACATTCTGCCTAATGCAACTAAGTTTTCATATAAATTTCTCTGAGTTATTTTGTTTTAAATTGTATGAAAAAAATTATAAAGCAAACATAACTCTTGAAACCTACCTCACAATGTGGGGGCAAAGGAATATATATATTTAATAGTAAAATGATTGTTAGCTTAACCATAAAAAGGTGTAACGGTATAATTAATATTCAAGTGTACCTGCATGTACAAATTTTAGGTATGTCTAGTTAAGAGAAGAGGATCCACCTTGGTCTTTTCTAGATCATTTTCATTTTTAACTGCTCAGTTCTGCGTGTCTGTGCCAACGAGGGGGCACTGAGGTCAAATTGATCGGTGGTGTACCTGGACTGTAGTGCCAGTCATTTTGATTGGCAGATGTACCTGCTTAAACGGTGCACTTATGCCTCTTCTGGCTCTGTTTCTGTCTGATCCTGCAAGTATCACATTTATGATGGACCGCGCTGGGTTCACCCAGTCTTTGGACGTAGTGAGTCCGATAGAGCACACTTCATTTTGGGTAGCTCTGACTGCACGGTCCCTTGCAATTCATGGCCACTGGGTCTCTATGGGGTGCAGTACCACAGCAAATGCTACTTTGCAAACACGATACAGTTTTCTACTGCATATGGCCTTTCAATAGGGTGCTAGGGCTGTATTTGTATTTTCTTATAGAAACTGGACATAAATTCTACATTCTACAAGGAATCTTTCTCCACCAAGGGTGTCTTTAGAACAACCGAAACTGCCCGGTCGTATGACTAGCTGGCGGGGCAGTTTACCCCCAATCCACTGCAGAGCATTTTCCAGCTCCGGCCCATTCAGAGCTGTCAGCCTTCCATTGCTATCCATAAAGGAAATAGTGCAGTATTTCCAAGTCTAGTATGTGTTGCCTTCAGAACTCAAGAGTACCTAGCAAGCTTTGTGCTTCTTTCTTTGTGCTGGGAGGGGCAGGATGCAGTAATTTGCTCTTTTCCTTGCAGGATATATCTTGGAATGCCCACAATCCCTGGACCGCAGTAAGTTTCCTGACAGGACAGGCTGCAGGAGCGGATGCCTCTATCCTAAACACAGCACCTGGATGACACACTGAAGCATCTACTATCTTACTTACTACCTCCAATGTTGCCTGATACATTCTTGTGGGTCTTATATCCTCTGCTAGAATAAAGAAAGATTCCTTTCTGATTTACCAGGGCATTTACCAAAGTATTAAGCATATAATTCTTGCACATGATAGGTGTCAATGAAAGTTACTGAATTAATATTAAACATGAAGCCCAAGTAGCCATGAATCACTCAGTATATATAAAATGATGTACTGTGTACTAGATATATTGCCACAGCCAGATAGTATATTAAATGCATCCTAAAATACTGTATAAGTTGAGATAAAGTTAATTTACTTTGTTTTAAGAGAATATACTTGTTTAACCATTATTGTATGGTGTTTTAAATTTTAGAATTGATTTAGATTTAGAGAGAAGTTGTGAAATAGAGTTCTGATACTCAATGCTGTTTCCCCTTCTCCTAACATCTATTAGCATGATGTTAGTAGCATGATTAGCATGATTTGTCACATTTAGTGAGGCAGTCATGACACATCAGTGGTAAGTATAGTTGATATTTGATTCAGCTTGATTTCTTTGCTTTTCACCTAAGTGATTTTGTTCTTTTCTGGGGTTTCACCTGGGATAACAAATTATATTATTTGGTCATGTCTCCTTAGGTGCCTTTTGGTTGTGACAAGGCATCAGATTTTTCTTGTTTTGGATGACCTTAACAGTTTTGGAGAGTACCGATCAGGTATTTTGGAGAATGTCACATGAACACGCTTTTGATGTGCTGAAGTGTGAAAAACGGGCGGCCTGAATGTCGGTTTATTGTTCCACTCCTTTTCATCAGCCTTCACGTTTTCAGAGTGGGGTTTTCCTGTTTTATGTTGGCCGTGCTAACGCTTCTGGAAGTGGTCACAGTGAATAATAACATAAAAACAAACCAGCTGTTACACCGCCTTTTGCAGTCAAAGAGAGTGTTTAGATTGTAGAGGAGCGAAGCACTTTGAACACTATGTTCTCCATCACAGTTATCAGTACATATCTGCTGATTTCGTGAATTAGCGTCCCTTTCCTGGTTTCTGAATTTTGGAGCCAAAAAGTTATTCAAATTGTTATTTGAAAAATTACCCCCTTTTGGTGACAGTTATAAAGTGGAAGCATTTTGTAATCCTTGCACAACTAACATTGCTTGTAAGTCCTCTTCCACTTAAAATGCTTATTTATTACACTCATTTTACAAGAACATTGTAATGTCTTTCTCCCATTTACCGAAACACCTTCTGACAATGTGTATCAGCACATGATTCCTAGCCATTGTTAATAAGCAATGTTTACAGTAATTAACTCCTTCGTATGCAGTTTTAAAATACACTGGTTTCAGCCAAACAGCAACATGTTTTCAGAGGGCTCACTACCTGTTATATGGAATTTCAGTGAGGTCAACAGTGGAAATCTACTTCTCACATGCCATTCTCTCCAGGGTATAGGACAATCATATTTACAAATAAAGAATGGATGCCAAACGAATGGTATGTTGTAAGATTTATTCACAGTATCCACAGCCTCTTGCATATTTGTCTCCTTCGTAAAAAATAGGTGGGAGAATGGGATAAATTTCAATTCTTCCACCCAGACTTGAGTTGAGTGGCCGACTGCCCTGGGATTTGTCCATCCAATCATGATGGAGAAGCTGAAGATAGTGGCTGTGAGGAAAGGCAGTGTACTTATTCTACGTGCAGTGGAAAGGACCCAACACTCCCACTTGCAGGATGTGTCTGTGAGTGTGTTATGTATAAGAAATGACTTTTATTGCCTTAGCTCTGTCCATCAGGAAATGTGGCCCCATACTAACACCACCGCACACATCACAGGCCATAGTTCATACCATGCCCTGAGGTTATCTGGTGCTCAAGGTTATATGCAGAATCTTAAATCATATGCTGATTACTCAAGAATGACCAGGAAACCTACTTAAGGACACAAGTGTATGTAAAGAAGTTTATTGAACAATAGCTGTATAGTCAATAGAATTACTAATACCAATAAATTCTTGCCAATAGATTAGGTATTTTAGGTAAAATAGGCAGATTCTTAGAAGACACATTTTACCAAAGATGACACAAGAGTAAATGAAAATGTGAACAGTCCTAGGGCTGTTAAAGAAATTAAGTCCGCAATTTAAAGCCCATGTACCAAGAGAACTGCAGGTCCAGGTGGCTGTAACAGTGACGTCTTCAATGGAAGCAACATCAATCCACACCCAGAAAAATCTTCTAGAGAAAATAAACAGGAAAATACATTCCAGTTTGTTCGATGAGGGCTTGGGCTTCCCCAAACCAGACACAGGTTGTATAGGAAAGGAAAATTGCAGACCAACTTCTGTTATTAACATGTGGCAAATGTCCCAAACAAAGTACGAACAAATCAAGTCAAAATCAGAAACAACTCCCAGTATTTATTCAAAGAATGCAAAGTTTAACACTCGAGACTCAATTAATGCAAGTGAATACATTAACAGAATAAGAGAAGAATTACAAAATCGCTTCAATGTGATATAAAAATACTGACAAAAGTTAACGCCCATGTATTGCAAACTTCTGTAATAAAGTTTAAATAGAAAAGGCCTTCTTGAATCTGACATAAGTAGTTAAAATAAGCAAGCACAAATGTCAAACCTGTAATTGAAATATTGGGGCCTTTATCAAATCAGATATGAGCCAAGACACCTTCTATCACTGCTTGCTTTCAGCCCTCTATGGTAGTATCTATTTGTGGACAAGAAAATAAATGTTAGAAAGATGAGGAAGCATAATCAAAATGGTCTCTTTTTTTTGCAGATAACTTCAATTTTAACTAGAAAATTCTAAAGAACCTAGTAATTAATGATTAGAATTAGTGAGTTAAGCCATCTTCTGTATACAAGAGTAAGAAGCATCAGTTGCATAAATGCATTGAAAGACTGTTACAATTGCATCAACCTACTAAACTCTTATTTTAGATACATTCTGCAGTTTGAGCAAAAATATCAGACAGAAAACAGTTCAGTATTGTATGATTTTCTTTGCATAATATTTAAAAACATGGAAAACCAAGATATGTTGTTACCAGTCAGGTTAGTGTTTTCATCTGGGCGGGAGTGGAAACGTTGCCTGTGGAAATGGGGTTCGTGTGGTGTCATGAGAAAAACATTTTGGGAACCACGCGTGGGAGGAGGAGATGTAGCGGTAAGATTCACTGAAGCTGTAGCAAACAAAACGCACTGTCCTCGGGTGCCGAGTCTGTGTCGCATTCGCCGCCAGGTGGTCCCGCACCCTCCCACAGTGGAAGAAGTGCAGCCACGTCTTTATCAAGCTCCAAAGAATGACCAGGGTCCAGCAATTCTGTGCCGTCAGCTGAGTCCATGCCAAAGCTTGGTCCAGCTCCTCCAGTCCATCCACGCCCGGCTAGCAGAGGCTCCAGCGGGGCTGAGCTGCTGCACCCCAGCTTATTACATGTGGAGCCCACCTTGGAGCCGTGCTTAGGGCTCCATAGCTGCTATGGGGAGAGCTCGCCAGCACGTGAAGGAATGTGTGAACATGTGTTACTGGCGTGATCTTTGTTTAGCTTTGATTATATTACCTCAGGCCTTCACACCGAGCAATTTCTCTCCCAAGCCTTCCTCAGTTTTTCCTGGGTCCTCCCCTTAACCAATATGGTCTTTTTCCCAGATTAGACACGTCCCATTCCTTGTCACCACCTTGGCTCCTGCTGTGCCTGCCTCAAAGTCGGAGGACCTCCCCCTGTGCTAAGTTGCTAGCGCCCAGCAGAGGACGTTCGCCTTTTTTGTTTTCTTTCTCTCTCAGCAATCCCTCCCGGTTAATGGCCAGTTATACTCAAGGGAGATTGGAAAGCTGGTCCTCACCCCCTAAGTGGGGCAGCAGAGGGGTGCAATCCCCTTGGCGGGGATTCAACTATCACCTGGAGTGCGTGAAGCTGTAGCTTCCAACCTAATTAAACCTAGCCCGTTCTTTCGCTTCTCCTTTGTTAAGGTCCAGTTGCCATCGCTAGCATAGGGATACTGACAGAGGGGGTGGAGGAGACTTTGGTGAGTTGGTAACACTTTTTTGGTTCTGGGCAATTGAAACACTTAGGTGGTTACCTTGGAAAATCTTCCCAGTTAAGCATTTATTACTTGGGCAGTTTCCTGTGTTTTCATACAAGTTCAGATACATAAAATTCTTAAAGACATTCACACACACACAATCTCAGCCCCTAATTCCTATCCTTAACTCCTAACACCTCTTTCTACGTAGGTTCATGGCTACTACTTTCTCATCTCCATATATTAGCCAAAGTCATCCTGTTGAACCATAGGTCAAATCACTTTTCCTCATTGTTCAAACAACTTAGTGATTTCCCATGGCACTTAAAAAAATTTCTCATTACGAGCCAGTAAGATCAGTGGAGATCTGCTCCCACACTCCCTCTGCCTTCATCTCTTCACACATTGGCCTCTGAGCTGTTGCTCCAGCTACCCCTGGAGTCGCCCCCCTTCCCACAGTATGGCATCCATTCTCTTATTTATATTTTACCTTTTCAACGAGACCTCACTAAAGTTCAGGACTATGATGTGAGCATCCCATGTACTTCAGAAGTTTCCTAAGACCCTCTCCAATTTTCTTTTTAGCACCAATCATTTGGTATGCAAAACTTACAGTGTTTATTTTCAAACTATCTCATACAAATGCAAGCTCTGTGAAGATAGGATTTTTTTTTTTTTTTGCTGTATCCTTAAAGCTAGGTATACAGAAATGCTTAAATAGCATTTAGTTGAATGAATGAATAAATAAACGAATAAAAGATAAGACAAGAACAAAAGATGAGACATGGGCGAATGTTAAGAATGTTTAGATGATTCCTTCCAGGTGTTGGGATAGAACACCTTAAACACCGCCTCAAGTTAGCAGCATTCTAGAAACACTGGCAGGGATAGAGGCTCAGTTGAATCATTTGTATACTTTGTGCTGTTAAAGGAATAACCAAGTGAAGTGGTTTGTCTACAGCTTCAGGCTACATTAGCGACCAGGGAGACTCCTGAAAAGAAATTTGATGCCTTAATTTCACCTTTTAATAATAAAAACTGGGATAATACATCAACTTTTTAAATCTGGGATTCTAATCTGCTGAACTTGTTTTGAACTTTTAAATTAAAACACACACACACACACACACACACACACAACTAGCAAAAATTGCCCTATTTTAGAACTATGTCTATTCTTGGAGCTAAATACTCTTTTCACACATATGACAAAATCCCAAAGTAATTGAATTACTGGAGAGATTTTTAGTATTAAAATATTTTTTTCCAGAGGCCAAAATGCAGTTTTGACAAGAACTGATAATATAGCTTGAAAACTTATTTGCTAAGCAAAATCTTTTGAGAGTGGTAATTTGGATAGCAGCGAAGTAGAATTAAGTCGCAACAGGAGTTAGGGAAAATGAGCCAAATAATATGAGATTTACTGGAATTTGGTTAGGGAGTAGCTGAGAAGCTTGTCTGATTCATTTCCAGTTTTTTTAAAAAAAGATTTTTGCATTGCCCTTTCATGGAGACTGAACTTCAAAGAGTTTATTAGCAACGGTCGCCAGGAAGGTGTGGGAGAGACCCTTGTTCACACTGTAGTTTTCAAGAGCATGAACCCCTCACCATTTTATGACAATTAATTAGATTGTTGGAAGAGGAATCTGGCCTCTGTATGAATATTTTAAATGTAAAACATTTTTTAGAGCAGCAGTTCTTAATCTAAGATGCCAAGATGCACACTTGGGGAGTTTTAAAAATAGCTGACAGCCAATTTTCTACCTCTGTACTTTGAGTTTGTATTTTCCAGAAGGAGGGCCCAGGTATTACAATTGTTCTATGTTCTTTTAAAACTTTAAGACTAAAAAGTAATTTTTATTTATTTATTTTTCAGATTTTTATGTTCTTCAGAGTTTAAATAAGCACCAAGGATTGAAATCCATTACCTTTATGGGAGTTGCGATTTCACTTCTGAATAAAATATGGGAAACTCTTTGATGGCTAAAGCGAACTGTGGTTAATGTACCTGTATGTGCAAAGAGCAAAAAATGGGATAATAAGTCTATTACATGTTAATATAAAATTCTAAAGATACTGTTTTCTTAAACACATTAATAATTTTAATATATAAATACAGATAGTGTCTATCTGTTTATTGACTTTTTTCAGGTACTCATTCCCTAAAACAGTAGATAACTTATTTAAGGAGAAGATAATGATTTATTTTTGTTAACAGTTTAAACATTTCCTCTTCTCTTCTATCATTATTCATTTTACTTAGCAATGGGATTAGTTTATTTGCTAGAAACAGTACTTGAGTCATTTCCTAGACTTATTGTAATTGTTTAGGGCTAGAATTTAATAAAATGCAAAATGAATGAATGGCACAGCAAAGCTACCATTAGTGAGCAGCTAGCAAGCTTGTTTCCGTCACAAATGCAGGATGTAACTAACGACGATGTGAAGATTTGTGGTCATTCCTAGTGCGATCAATTACAACTACTGGAGTACTCAAGTCTCTGCTTTTGAATCATTCCTGGTAAAACAGTTTCATCCTTGTTATTAAATTTCTCATCATGAGCACATTACTCAGGGCAAATCTTTCTTTAGCCAATGGAAAAATCCTTTGAATAAGAGTCTTAACACCTTTGCATAACATAAGACTCTCTTTTGGAAACTCCTTATATTTCAGATTTCTTTCATGTCATAGTTCCTGAATGCCAGCTCTTGGGCCCCATGGTTAATTACACTTCTGAACATGATTTACTGCTCTCTTCTTTGGCACACATATTTATTCCTCACCTTGTGAAATGCTTTGGGGTTGTGAATCTAATTTCTCTCTCTGCCTTGTCTTTGGACATATAATTGCTTTCTAAAATCCCCTGAGACTGTGGGTTGAAGTGACTATTTTTTTCTCCTCTGCAGAGGAAAGGTTGATGTGTAGAGCAGAATGCCATTATTTAGTTGGGAATTTGGCCACACCTCTGGGACTTGTGACCTGGTTTGACTGAGTGCTGAGGGATTTTTTTCCCCTAATCACTAATAGTCAAAGGTGTCTTCTGTAACTCATGGAGTGGTCTCATAACATTCTAGAAAACTGGCTTAGTACTAACTTAAATGGGAATCTTCTAAAGACAAGGTTATACATATGCATTCCCTAGAGTGGGTAAACTTCTGAATTAAGTGTAATAATTTACTACAGTTTATGGGATACTAATTCCAGATCATATATCCTAGGCCTAGAGGCAATCAGGGATTCTAGAAGAGTATCCCCCCCCCCCGCCTCCCTTAAACATACACTTACTGCTATCTACAGGGTTAAAGCAATTCATTTATTCCCTTTTTGGGAAAAGTCAAGGGTGATGCACACACCATCTGCTGAGTCAACATTACAGACTGCAGGATAGAGAATAGGAGAAATGGGGCCAGGTGTGCATTCCTTCTGAGAGCATGATTCTGAAATTGAACATCAACTATGTTTACATTCTATAGTCCAGACCTCCATCACCAGGAAAATCAAACTGCAGGGAAGACTGAAAAATTTAGGGCATAAAAAACATCTAACGATCAAACAAACAGAATGAAGGATACAATGGATATGAGGGCAAACATTTGTCTCTATTAAAAAAAGCACTTATTATCTCAATCAATTACTTTAGTGTATTTATTTTCTAATATCTGTACACTTAGTAATTACCACAGTTGTGGATCTTGGCTAGGAAAAAAAATCATGAACTTTAGTACTTTTGAATTCTTGCAACCAATTCTTATAATTTCCTAATTGATTACCAAGTAGATAAAGGGAAGAAAGCATTACTTCTGAGAAAACTGATGTTTCATGTCCTAATAAAGGATACATTTACTATCAAGCTTACCTTAGAGTGGATTAAATTAAAGTATGAATTTCAAATAAAATTATAATTGTAATATACAAAATGTATTAGATTTAACAGTCATAAAACAACCATTCCTGGAAATTGTGTATGTTCACTTACATAAATGTATGAATTTTAGATACACTTCTAAATGTTACTTAATAAGGGACTTTATTCTCTCTTTTCTGACATTTCCTTGTTTTTGAGTATTCGTTGATGTGTTCATTCACTTATTCAGTAAATACTTGCTGAGCACGTATCCCAGGCCTTGAGAACAGAGCTGTAGAGAACACAGACAAAAACCCTTGTCTTCATGAAGCTTACAATCTACGACAAAGTAAGATACATTCTGAGTGGAAGGTGGTAAGTGTAAGGAAGAAACATACAGCAGCAAAAGGAGGTATAATAGGGAGTGCCAATGGGAAAGGGAAAGTTATAATTTTAAAACCTTGTGCCTGGGAAACCCTCCTTGAGGAGGTAATATTCGAGAAAAGATCTGCAGTGTGAGCCGTGTGAGCAGCGAGGTCAGAATCCTGATGCTGACAAACGCCTGGAGATGCTGTGTCCCCAGGGAAGGATGGCCACCTGGCGAGGCAGAGTGCGGAGCAGAGAGGCCTGGTCCCCGTGAGCCAGGGAGACCGAGAGGCGGGCTTTCTCTGAAGACAGGAAGACACATGGCCTAGTATTTTACTGGCCACTTGGTCGTGGTCTCTGGGCCAGCACGCTCTCGTCTCTGCGCTGCCGTCCACTCTTCCTTCCTGCCTGTGAAGAAGTTGAGTTTTCCTGTATTAAAAAACAATATATTGGAAAAATGCTTTTTAAAAGCAGAGTTATAGTGTTTCAACCACCATTTGTTCTGCTGGCCTATTTTTCTTTCTTATAAAATACTTCATATTAGTGGTTTGTTCCTACTAAGATTATTTTGGTAAAATTTATTCCCTCTTTAACTCTTCAAAGTTTGATTTCCATCCATATAGCATTTTGTGGAAATCACACTAATGAATTTCAACAGTAATTCTGAAATCCTCTGATCCTAAACTTGCTTTCAACTCAGGAGACACAGTTGACGAATGTATTTGTGAACTTTGGCTCTGTAAAATCGCACTGTGCTTATGCGATTCCTACTCTTTGTTCAGTTTGGATGGGATTCATTTATGATCTTATAATTCTGTACCTTCCAAAGGTCTGGCTATTCCCACACTGATTTGCTTTCTACCCTTAAAGACATGCGTGGTGAACTCACCACGTCTGCTTTCAAGACGTTAGCTGCACACTTCTCCTTCCTAACTCACTGAAGCTGTGGTTCCAAATTTCTACTGGCTTGTGGAGTGTTCCACTTATATATTAACTGTCTCTTCATTTGCTCAAAATTAAATCTCTTTATTACCTTGAGGTCATTAAATCTAAACTGTATACATTATATTTCTCCTCCAAGCCTCCTATCATTCCAAATTGTACCATTTCTCATGAAGCCACCACTGTTTTTCCAATATCTATATTTAAAAGCCTTGGTATCATTTTTGCCTCCTTATCTTCTCTCTCTATCCTCCAATAATATCATATATTTCAGATGTGAAGGCCCTACATACCCTATTTACTCTATAATGAATTGGGAAAATACTGATGGACCAATAATAAATTACATATTTGGAATTAATATGCATTTGCTTTATTTTTATTTCTGTGCTGCAGTCTAATAATGGCTTCCTTTTCCCAGAGAAGCCAAAGTAACTTTTAGCTGCAATTCTGAGGTTCAATCCTGAGGTTCTATTCTGATCCAACATTCCTTTGTCTCCAGGCCCAGCTCACTAGATGCTGGGGTCAGTCCAAAATTCTTGGATCATTGTAGCCTCTCATTATACATAAAATCATGGCATTTGGGGGGGGGTGTGGCAAACAGCAGGGGTTGATGCCAAGCGCATATTCCCAAGCAATTTCTTAAATGACACAGATTGATTTCTGGATTCAGGAGATGGCAGTTGCCAAGTCAACCTATGAGGCACTCCAAGTTCAATACCTGACCCAGCTAATTCATAACAGTGTTACTATTTTTAATGTAACAATGCTGGGGTGAGCAGCTTTTTTTTACGGTTTTTGCAAGGCAGCAATAACGAGAGCAGAGCAGTTTCTAGGTTCCGGGACGTTTCGCAGGCAGACTTCAGTAAGGATTTCTTCTCTCTGTGGATGCAGCTGCACCTCCCCTCTGACAGTGGTACAGGTCTCATCTGAGTCGTAATAGTGGAATTTCCAAAAAGAAATCTTTGCTTTGTACTATTGGATTTGATACTTATCAAGCTGTTTGCATGTCATTTTATCAATTTCATTTTGTGTATCTTTATTAAAGCATTACTAACTTCGCAATTTACCTTTGCTTTTTCCCCCCAATCTTTCAAAAATTTTCTATCTTTTAAGAGTTAATCTTTTCCATAGAAGAATATATGATAAGTCAGTTTGGTCTAATTTTCTCCATGGGAAATGATGTGACCAGGGCTTATAACGGCTAAAAGAAAGCAAAAGTTGTCATAGGTGATGTGACCTAGCTACTGATTTAATTTTAGCTGAATAAAACTATAAATAAAATTTGAGTTTCAATCTAAATTAGGAAAGGAAATGAATCAGACAACTAAGACAAACTTGGGTCTGAGAAAATTCAGGAAGTGAGAAACAAATCTATTTCAATTCTTATTGTTTTTTGAAACAATATGTTCCTTCCCACTTCGGACTTGTATCAGTCTAAAAAAAACATAAAAAACCACCCATGCAATAGCCTTTTTATATTGAAGAGTTTAAGACAAAGGCATGGTCTATTTGAAGATGTTTGTGAGCATGCGCTCACTTCTGCACCTGAAGTGAGTTCTTGAGTGAGGCCCGATGGACGGAGAGCTGACCCCACTAAACCAGAAGAGGCAAGAACTCAGTCCCAATGTTGTCGAGGACGTGTAGTGTGTTTCCTGTGCAGAATCCACCCTAGATTTGCTTACCCACATCAGAAACCAGTCACTTGTATTTGAAAAGTGCTTGAGGGCGTAAAACCCTAATTACCAGAGCTATTATTTCCTAATTAACAAGCCTTTATTTTCTTTCTAATTTTTGTCTCAATAGAGCAATCCTGCTCACAAAATGTGTAGTCTATTTTTAATTTTTTATTAAACTAGAGGATAATTATTTCTTCAAAACCGCACCACCCCTCAAAACATGCCATCCATCTCTTTACAATCATTTTCTTTAATTTAGTGTGACTTGGTTCTTCTCTACAGTAGCAATTTGTTTCTTAAAATAACAGTGGAGCCAGAGTGATCCTTTCATAGGAGCAAACTCAAAAATAATTTGGTATCTTTACTAGCTGGCCTTCCTTTTGAACCTTATGTTGTCCTAAGTGGTTCCTGTAGGACGTTATAAAAATAACTCCTGTCATAATGAGAAAACAAGTCTCTGAAGCCTCGGAGACTGTCATCCCCTGAGCAGGATTTATACGTGACAGAGTTCCATTGTCTTTTGTCATTATTCATGATCTCAAACTGTCTGTTCTAATTTCCAAGAAATGCTAAGCAAAGGGAGGATCGCAAATTCAGGAAGAAGTTTTCCCCTTTTGAATGTAAATGGAATTGTAGCTGGAAATATGGCTGATTAGATAAACATCACTTGTTTACTGGTGAATATCTATAAATTCTGCTGAGCAGCCCTTGTGACAAAAAGAAAAAGGTGCAATTTGGGCAAAGGTTAATCCTAAGAAATTCTCCTGATACAATGAAAATGTTAGAAAATGTTGCTTTTTTGTTGGTTTTGTATTAAACTTGGTGTTTTCAATGTCAGCTCTGCAAAGGACATGCATGCATCTTGGAAAATAAGTATTGCATCATAATTATTTATGCACACACTTAAATGAATGCCTGAATAAAGAAAAATAAGGTTGCATTGTACATGGGAAATGAGATTGTATTTCATATTTTTTGCTACAGCAAATAAAGACCATTTTAGACTATCTATAACAGCATTACTACTTATGATGTCCAATGCTGCAGAATAGGGAATTAGTATACTTCAGGAGATATTATTATCAGACTGTTAAAAACACTGGGGAAGAGCTGATCAACATCTTGCTTTTTGAAGAATTTTAATGGGAAAAACAATAGTTTTGAACATTTTAATGAGTCAAAGCATACTTCAGGGATTTGTTCTTTGATTCTACATCTAAAGAATTGATCTGTTGGTCCTTTTGTTGTTGAGAGTTGACTTGTATGCAGGAATTAATTTTAGTTACATGCATTTCTTTGGGGAAAGGGTAAGGAAAGCTTACATTGTTTAGTAATTTACGCAGAGCTATGTGGTGTTATATTCTTACCTGTCCTCATCTCTAACTTGCCAAACCATTAGGTGGCCTGCAAAGTTTAGTGCATTGAAGAAAGGCAGTCAACACATCACCCTTCACATGTAAGTCTGCACTCATCGTGAAATGTGCATTCTCCAGTCTTGAAGAGGGCAAGATTTACTTTAAACCATATTCCAAGACGGGAACAGTCTGGTACCTGGCTAGAACTCGGTCATTTCAGTAGAGCTTTCACTCAGCTTCAGCACTGTCTTAAACAGCTCTGCTCGCCACATTCAAAGAAAGGGAAACAGAGTCGCTGCTTTATATAATATTGATTTATAATTTTTTATCTAAATATAAAAAATCTTAGGAAATGTTATATGTATTCACTGGACATTTAGCTGTTCTGTGAATGAAACAGAAAGTTCTCAGGTTTCTTAAAACATACCGGGCCAGACTTCACCTTCTGCAATTTTGTACAGTAGTCTTGAGCTATATTCTCCTTCTATGTCTGACCCCCAAAGGAGAACTTTTCTCTGTTGTTTTCCATCACCCTCTGCTTCTCATTTCCATGACAATATGCTGTCTCTTTATGGGTTTGTTTTGCCCAGTATAGTGTGGATTTTTAAAAAATCTTTTTTCTTTCTTTTTTAAAAAAATTATGTATTGATCTTAGAGAGTAAGGGAGACAGTGACAGAGAGAGAGAGAGAGAGAGAGAGAGAGAGAGAGAGAGAGAGAGGGAACTGGATTTGTTATTTCACTTATTTATGCATTCATTGGTTGATTCTTTTATGTGCCCTGACCAGGGGTCAAACCCGCGACTTTGCATATTGGGACAATGCTCTAACCAACTGAGCTACCAGCCAGGGCTACACTGTGAGCTTTTCAAGAGGGATAAGTGCATCTCCAGACAGAAAATGTCTAGGGTATAAAAAGCCTATTATAATTGTTTGTGGATTAACCTGTGAATGAAAGAATTATGAGTATGATCCCCTCACCTCTAACAAAACACTTTTCATCTACTTGAGAGGGTTTTCACATTTTCTATTATGTATTATGGCGTTAATACATAAGAAAAAGATTCTTAGTGATGATATTAAAAACAATGTTTTATTAGGAATATTGCTTGTAATCAATTAAAGTTATTAATTTTTTAAAATACCATATAAACAATGCAGACACAGACACACCCACATGCAACTTCGGTAATTGCAGGGTGGTTGGCAGAAGCTACTCAGAGATATCTTGTGTGTTCAAACTTTTAAAAGTTTGGAATTGTTACCTTTTCAACCAGGAATTGTTGGAACAATGGTGAAAATGGAATGTGCTTTGTTACTCCTAATGGTGATAAAGCATTTCCATCCTGATAGATGGCTGATAAAGTGGTGGTCTTAAGGTTTACTGACGACACTGAACTCCCGTCTCCATATCTACCATTGACCTTGTGCCTCATGATTCATCAGCACATGTTAACTCCAAGGGTGACAATCAAATTGGGTGAAACTAATGTGAAGCGGTATGTGAATCCCTGCTGACATCCGACATCCTATGTCCCTGTGCCATTCACTTCCTTCACTTCCCCGGATGTGAACATGTCCTGGAAGTTCGCAGCTACTGATCCTTGCTGGGACAATTCACCTTTTTCTTCCACCAGTTATACTTCCTTCCTCAACGACAGCTGTACCCTGAACTGCCCTTCTTATTGATATTTTGCACACCCAAATCATAATTCTTAAATCAGCTCATAATAAAGTAACCATCTCTGCACTGAGAGATTCCGGTGAGAGAGAGCCAGGGATTCAGGAAAGAACCCTTTCCACCTTCGGTGTCTCTCCTGCTCCCTCTGACGACAATTTTCTACATTCTGGCAGCTATTTAAAGGCCCCAGACTTTTTTTTCTCAGAGCAACAGTGAATGTGAACGTGGAGCTAGAAGGCAATAAATTGAGAGCTGGTACAAGCACCATGTTGCCAGGAACAGGTGTTTATTGCAGGATCTTTCTTTTCATTGCCATTTACATACTTGTTTTCTGAATGAGAATTTATAATAATACAGAGATATATGGCATTATTTATGTCTGAAAAATTATGAAAAACTGGTAAGTAAGACCGAAAGCCGGGAAGCACGTTCTTCAGTGGCATGAGGGGGCGAAGGTCAGCCAGACTTTGTAAAGGGCAGTGGTTCTGGTAATGACATTGATAGTTGTTGTCTCACTTAACATGATCCCCAGGAACAAAATAGGCTCCGGCCGTGGCAGACGAAGATCCAGCTCCATTTCTCTCTGGTTCTCTTGGCTCTTCCCTCCTCCACCTGTGATCTCTACCCTCAGGATACTAGTGTGGCTGCCACTGTCCCAAACCTCATGTCACAGACAGAAAACACTAAGAGGAAGAAAAGGAAATGGCCTTTCTCGCGGGTGAGAAAACCTTACCTAATGGGATCTGGCTTACATATATTCATGTTGATTGCTCGTATGTCTATTTGTTGGTCAGAACTAGCAAAGGAGACCTGGCCACACGACAGGCATAAACCAGGATTCGGTCTCCAGCTCTCCTCCACACTTCAGAGCAACCCAGTATGTGCAAATGCATGGCAGAGTAGCTAGAAAATGTGCGCCCAACTATCACTGAGGAAAGGCAGCTCAAATGTTATATCGTGCTGCCCGAAACTGAAAACATAATTAGTGCACAGGAAGAAGGTTGTTCTGACCAGCACGCGGTCTCCTCTTGTGCGGTAAAAATAACCGGCCACAGGCTGCAGGGCTAAAACTTCCCCGCCTCCCCAACAAGCTGGGCCTGGTGCCTGTGTGACTGAATTCTGGCCATTTGTGGTAAAAGTAGAAGTGGTACGAGTACCTTTTGAGAAGCTGTGCTGAAGAGAGTGACCTGCCTATCTCCTACTCTTTTCCTTCCCTCTGATGGAGAAGGGTGGCGTGATGGACTGAGTTGGAACAACCATCCCACCCATGAGGTGGAAACTGATTAACATCCTAAAGCAAATGACTTCTTGCTTCTTCATTAATGTGCAGCCTCCATAAGGTCTAGGCTGTGAACAGTCTGCATTTCTGCAGGAAAAAAATAAATAAAATTCTGCATCATTTAGGCCACAATATTTGGAGTTTGCTGTCTTTGACTTCCAAATATTCCCAATTAGTGTGTATGAATATATTAATAAGAAGCCAAGAAGTCAGCTCTACTTAGAGAAAACAAATCTTTAGTATCTTTTTGGAACTTACAGTTGAAGATTTTATTCACCATACACACACTAAATTTTTGGTCACCTTAATTTATTGGTGAAGTAAAAACAACAGTTCTATGGGAAAGCAGTATTATCTTAAGTAATACTCATCCCAGGAATCTGTGATGCAATGCTAAATATTTTAAATTATTACTCTATAAGGTCATATTTGAAAGTTGGGAAAAATACTTGCTGCTCCTTACAAATGAAAATGTTCTAATCTCAATGCAGTTAAATAATGCATTGCATAGTCTTTTTCTTGATAATTTTATTCTTAGTGGACTTTTTCTTGAACAGGCTCAAGTATAGGTTTTGGTCCTGGTTGCCACACAGCTTACTTATGAATTAGACTAAGCCATATAGGCATCTGCTTTCAAATTAACTTTAGTAAATCTTTTAATAATAGTTAAATAGCTATTGGTTTTCATCTATAAGCAATAATATAGATTTAGCAAATTTGTATTCCTTCAAAAATTTCAAGATTGACATAAAAGCAAGTTTCAGTTATTCCTAAATCATCCTTATATAATAGAATTCTGGTTATGTGATAATGTACTTTAATATTTTAGTGGGGAACAATTGCTCAGTACTTAGTGTTATATGCCTGGATCTAATAACATGGAAATTATGTCTTCTTTTTAAAATATTTAATAAAATTCTCTGGTTTAAATCAGTATGTCTTGTCACTATTAGAGTTTTCAAGAAATAAGAAAAATATGTCACAATTTTCAAATGTCAACCCAGTGGTATAAATGTTATCAAATAATCACAAATCACCTAAAGAAATAAGTAGGAGGACAGCTAGGTTAGCCAGGCTTGTCCAGTAAAAGTACCTCGTGCTTTCTGTGTTTTATCAGACAGCCTTGAGTACAGACCTCTTAATCAACTTAACCGTTCTGATTAGTCACTGTGACCTAGCCAGTTTCTCCATGTTTTTAGATTAAAATGCTTTAGATTCACTTACAAAAAGGAACTGAGTTATCATTTATTAAATCTCTGTTGTATTTGACTCTCTTGAATATTGTCCCTCCTGCTTTTAGTTAACCGAGAATACTCATAGTGATCTCAGGATAAATGAGACTTACTAGGGAATAGCTACCTTTGACAGCCCCTTCCAAATCAATACACCCTGTGTTGTTGCACGTGGAATTTTCAGAACATGATGTTTCTGTCCTGATCATAACCCTATGTAATAGTCCCTGCATCCCCGTTTGTATACGTAAGAAAACCTACTCTCACATTTACAGCAATTACCAAAGTCTGCAGAGAGAGAGAGCAGTAAACTTGGACTCCAGAATCTTATTTCTGAGCAAAGAATCAGTCATTGGCTTTGGGGTTCCATGTGCTCCTTGTCTCTCTACTATGTGCCTTGGGACACTAGCATTTATAAAAGTAAATCAGTGGCTTCCTTTTTCTGTGGCACCTGATTGGATCAGCTAGTGGGAGTTATGAGCAGGTGATTAGGGAGACTGGTCTCAAGTCATAATAATTTACCATAAAAAACCATGGGAATGACAGGGAAAGCAGTAATAATGGTAGTAGACTGTGTGGGAAAAGAAAGCATAAAGGTATATTTATCCTTGGGTTCACACTGATGAGGGTTAGGTATTGATATATCAAAAGTTCTCTTGAAGTTACTGCACTTAACAAGGTGGTAAATAATTGTATATTCATATTATTTATAATAGAATAGTGTGATCAAAAAATAAATGTTCTCATGGAATCTTTTTATAGAAGATGTAGGGTAGACTTTCATAAATACTAGTAAATATGATTGCAAGTTGTGATAAATGTTTTGAAGAAAAGCTGTGGATGAAATGAGCAGCTAAAACAGGGATTTGATTTGGAAGGGGCTGTCAAAGGTAGCTATTCCCTAGCAAGCCTCATTTATCCTGAGATCACTGTGAGTGTTCTTGGTTAACTAAAAGCAGGGGGGACAACATTCAAGAAAGTCAAATACAATAGAGATGAGGGGAACACTGTAGTGGGTGCAGAAATTAAGGGTGTAAACCGAAAAGAGATCATGTAGATGTATTTTGGTGGGTGAGTGTAGGGAAGATAGTTCAGTTTTATAAAACAAAATTTAGATACATAGGCCTAGAGTTTCAAAAGAGAGGGAATATCTATATACAGATTACAAAGAATAATTATATTAAGCAACAGATCCCCAAACCAGCATGTATATTCTAAATTGTATTGCGAAATCTTTGACAAAACTGCTGTAAAGCTTTTTGAGAAGCTTGATGTTTATTTCTCTAACGTTCCCAGAATAAAGCCTTAAGCAGAACCCTGCCGAGGCTGAAACGTTTGGCCCTTTCACCGTGAGCAGTGGAAGCAATGTTGCTCAATTGCTGGTCTGTTTGATCCTGCCATCCTTTCCAGAGCCAAGCCTGCACAACGCTCTCTAAAGATTTACTCTGGGTTCAGAAGTGTTTGGCATTTCTCTACATGGAAGCAAACTCCTAAGTTTACGGAAATACATGATCCCTTGGGTGGTCCCATCTGCATGTTCAAACCGGAGTTAATATCCCCAGAATTCTTTGAAGCCCTGACTTTAATCACCTAAACAAATAGGGGAAGATATCAGTGGTTGCAACCAATGAAATATAACTTAATTTAAAAATCACAGGAGAAAGGTAATCTGTTTTAAGTGAACATGCAATGAAAATAAACACATGAAAATAATTGAGCCAAATCATCCAAATTGATGTCTCTGTTATTATCCAATGCAGTACACACATAGAGGCACACACACATTGCACAGGCATACTATTGCACATGCGTACACAGACACACAAACAGTGTTCTTAGATAAGACTTGAAACAGTCCTGGGGGGAGCCCCATCAAGGAGAGGAGAGTTGGGTAGAGCAGAGGATGAAAGAATTAAGAATTAGATTGGTTCGTGAACTGAGACAGGACCTAAGGAACCAGAGCTAATGGAGGTTATTAGTTTGAAGGTTAATACAAGGAAGAGCTTGGGGTAGTTGACTTTACAGGCAGGAGGGAGGTCCAGTTTAGAGAAAGGCAGTGACCTCTATAAGTAAAGTTGGGGTTTCACATATGCAACAAGTCAGAGATGATTATCATAAGGTAACCACCAAATACGAGTATAGGATTAGGACTTTGATACTAGGAGGGAATCAGAAGAAGAAGGTGTCTGAAACCAAGCTCACAGTATATGACAAAAGACCACCGCACAAGAGTGGGGTGTGAGGTGCAGATCCCATCTCTGGAAACAGGCCTTAGTACAAGTATTAGACTACATACAGCAAAGGTCGATGCAGCAGCATCACCAATGATGAAGTGTGAATTTAAGGCCTTCATTTTATTCCTGAATGGCCATAGCATTCTTCATTAGGATGGAGGAGAACCAAGACTGTAAAGGAGAGTCCAGTGGTTTAGCATGAATAAAGAGGTCTGTGAAGATTGGGTATCCTTCTGAATCTAACTGGTAGCTTATGTTACAGTAACCAGCAAGTAAAATATATACGGACATGATCACTTTACTTACTAACCAGTTTTTATAAATAGACAGGTATATAGTAATGAATATGCATATAGATATACATATAGGTATATCTTTTATATAGGTATATTCTTTTATATCGTAATCTATTTGACTACATGTAAAGCATTTATTACAGTCTCTCAAATATTCACTATTATTATGTAACTAATATTAAAAATGTCTCTAACAGTAATTTTTAATGGTTATGAGTAATGTTCTCCTTGGCTCCACCCTTGATGCCAAGATTCCATTTAAATTGGCACATGACTAGCGATTATCATCTCAGCCAACATTACTGGGTGGTGAGAGTTTTTAAATGGCGTGTGAATGTGAACAGTGAGTGGGTAAAAAAAAAAAACAAACAAACCAAAACTCCCAAACAACAAAAAGTTATGATTTTTGCCTAGACTTAAGGTCTAAATAGTTTTAATTGTGTTTTTAGATAATAATCAAATTGTAAGAAAAATAAATCACTTGTATACATTTCTAGATTCATTGTTACAGTAGAGAATATGTGTTTATGGAACCCCTCCTAGACAGCTTTTCAGTTGGGTGGGTTATGTGACTTAGCAGTGACCAATGAGTGCCCAGGGAATGGGGAGCAATGAAGTATGGTGCTTACAAGCCCATACATATTTCCAAGTGATCCCTCACTTGCATTCACATTGACCAGTTTTATGGCATTAATGTAAAGATATAGGGCAAAGGATGAAAGGAACCTAAAACTCTAAATCTCTGCTTGGAGGGAAGACTCCCAGAAGTTTTCTAATCCAAAGGATTAGCTCTGTTCTGGACTATTGGGTGAGCAAGAAATAATCTTTCATCTTGTTAAGCTATTAAAATATTGAGGTTGCTCTGCCTAGTTTTGCTTCTAAAAGTCTTATATTTTATGTTCATCTACACTTAAGTAGGCACAGAATTTTAAATGTTGTTTTAAAATGTCCAATAACATTGGGGGTGTAAAAGATCTTACAGTACTTTAGTGGTCTATATTTAAGTGCCTTAAAACTGAGGTTTTTTTCTTTTTGTGTAAATAACACCAGGAAAACATTACAAGAGCAATTGAACCTAAAATCTTTATTACATCTAAATTCTCAGTGAATATACTGTCTATAAATTATTTTAATGAGAACAATTCATCACTTTGTATTTGAAGTGGCTTTCAAGTCAACAGTTATGCCAAATAAACTGGCTATAAATTCTGAGCGACCAAGTATGAAATATTTTAAAGTTACAATTTCTAAAAAAAATTATAGCATGCAAAATTTGTCATTTAATACAAATGTCAAAAGAAAAGTAATAGACTGAGGAAAAATTTGTAATACATGGAAGACAAAAGATAAACATGGCTAGTAGAGACTTTCTACAAATTGTTAAGAGACACAAATGATTAATAGAAAAACAGGGCAAAGGATGTTTATCACTACCAAGCAAAAGAAAGGAAAATACCTCAAATGGATGGAGACATAAACTTTCAAAAGTAGTCTAAGAATTAAGTGGATTCTGTGATATCATTTTTCCCCATCTCTGCCTTAAAAAAATTAATGTTTTTTTCAGAGCCAGAAGGCTATCTTTTAAATATAATGGTAGTAGTATTTAATGATTTATGGTGATAAAGCTTTATTGGCAAAAAATGGAAACATGGAAATATACCTAATGCTCGTCAGTATGGTAGGGATTGAGAAAATTATGAAGCATCTTGATTATGTAGCTTAAATGACCACAACAATAAGCTATCATATATAATGTGGAGGCATGTTCATAATTTGTATTCATGAGTAAACAAAAACAAACACACAGAGAAAAGTGCATAATATAATCCTATCTTTGTAAAACCTAATGTGAAACAAACATTGAAAAGCTTGCAAGTACATGTATGTGTGCATATTCATTCAACCCATGATCATTCAAAATCTCATATATTCCAAGTAGTATTGGAAAATATCAGGGAAAGAAGAAAGAACAAGCCTAAATGTGAAAATCTTACATTCTACTAGGGAGAGACAGACAGAAACAATAAAAATAGTGAGAGTAGAATGCAGTAGAAAGAAGGTGACGTGCACCACGCTTTAAAGAAAACAGAGCAACACACACGGGATGTGGAGTTGGAGGAAGGGTAAGTTGCTATTTTGAAGTCAGTGGCGAGGATTCACTTCAGATCACAGTCCCTTACAGGGATGGAGGCCCAGCAGAGTTTGAGACATGAGAACTAGGCAATGCAAAGCCTGATCAATAAAGATATGAAAGCCTGCGATCAGCAGGGGCCACTTCAGATTAAGATCGTGAACCTTCTTTATGAATGGTGACATGAATGTATTTGCCAAACTGTTTGCTCGAAAGCCCATAAGATAACTGAAGACTGTCTGAGCAACAGCAAATAAAAATTTTAGCAACAATAACAAGAATCTGGAAATTATCCTTTGGGAAATATGGATGTAAGAGAAAATGAGAACTACTAAAATATTACAAAATTTTAAAAGTGCTGTAAAACAGTAAGAGGAATGATGCAAGTTCATCCCAAAGATTTTTATAGTAAACATAGTATAACTTTAGAAAATAGGTGTTATCTATTCTTATTTTTAAAAAAGAATACATTAACACTGTTGAATGTAAACAGGCAAATTATTAAAAAGTCAGAGGAACGAAATGGAAGTAATATTATAGCAAAGTAAATGGGATAAATTGTCACAAGTTTTAAGTGGAGGAAAATCCAATTTAAGTTATTTAACTGTTAAAAAAAATATTGTCTCACTTAACTTGAAAGTTCAGTCAGGTCTGGCTTCAGGCAGTGCTTGATCAGAGCTCTAGTGTGTTTTCCCAGTTTCTCAGTATTTCTTTCCTTGTCGGGTTGATTTTGGTCTGGGCTTAGCTTCTCCCAAGGCAGGAGAAGAGCTGCAGATGTTTCATAATTAAACCCTATAAACGCTAAACACTGTCCAAAAGGAGGAGTTCCCTTTTCACAGCTTGGCTTGAGTCCAGTGGAAGCAACCAGACTGAGTCTCCAACCTCGAACAAGGTAACCCAAGGGGCACATTTTATGGCTTATCTTGGATCACTCAGGTTCCATCCCTGGAGCTGAGAGAAACCTCATGACTCGTACACGGTGAGGCACTAGTAGAATGGATGCTGGGAAGTCAACCAACCATGACCCATAAAATCACCATCAGAAGCAGTAAATAGCAAAAGCGACATTGTGGAAAACACAGATTCGAAAGAAGGAAACTCCTCTAGAGAGCAGAAGAAATTAATTGGAGATGAGTGAGAATCTGGCACACAGGAAAATAGATCACAAAGAGACAATCTGCAAATAAGAGAACCGAATACCCAGGAGAGAAATGATAATCTCCAGCATAATGCAAGGGAACTTTCCACACCTCGGGAACTTAGACTGGAAGCAGTAACTAGCCTGAGATAGAGGGTGGCGAAATAAATAAAGCTCAGTGAGAAAGAAATTCTCTGCTAACTCAGGAAGAAGAAATTGTCCCCCAGTGCATTGAAATGAGGCCCTATACTATATATTTTTCCATACCTGACCTTAGTTTCCATCGTCGCTATTATAAAACCGTGAGATAAACCCTATTGTCTCCACCTGATGATGCTTGGGGAAACTGAAGCTGTAGGATTTAAACAGCACAACTGAGTTGCCAAGTTTCCCTTTGAACCTAGGCCCAATCAAAAACAAAATCGGCATCTTCAATTGTCCCATTTAAGAAAGTGAAGTGAAAGAACAGCTTGCCAGAAGTTTGAATAAAAAGCAAAACTCTGTTACAACACTTGCTGTTGATCTGAACTTGCAATGACCATGGAAACTCAATACTCAGTATGCAGATAAGGGAATAGGAACACTGTCCTCTCTTCTTCCCATTGAGTGACTTTCCACTAACGTGAGCCCAAACTGGTTTTTAAGTAGCCCACACTGAGCAAATCAACAGTCTTCTGAAGGGAAAGAATCTCCCCTCTGTGTGCTCTCTAATAGATGCACCTAACAGACAGGTAAATATTCATAAGCTGCTCTAAAACTAATAAAAAGACATATTCAGTACTATTAAAGCAAGTTAAAACATGGCAGTGGAAAGATATTTTAGCAGACTTAATTCTAAGTGTTTTCAACTGCCAAACCACTTGCTTCTCTAATTTGGGCTTTCCCTTGTTAATGCACAACATTCTTTGTGGATGGAAAGTCTTCAAATAAAAACCAAGAGAGAAAAAACAAAACAAAATATTTTTTAATTCCAAAGAGCAGGGGAAATATAGAACAATTTAAGCAAACAAATGAACATACTTTGGCACCAAAGAAATGAGGTACTGTCTTCTTTCTTTTTCTCAAATTCATCCATTCAATCTATTGGCTTGGGGAGGAAAATCTTCCCATAGGATGCAAAATGGTTTGCTTGTTGTAGCGGGTTGCCTAGTGCTAGGGATGGGGGTCCCCAAAAATATTCCGCACAGCCCATGGCTGGGGGTAGGGGAAGGGGATGATATGGCAGTTAAGACACTTTTCATAACGACGGCAAGTTGATAGCAAGTTGACTCCTGTGCTACTGCCCCAGGCAAAAGATCTTCGATCTTCGCCCCTGTGACTTTCAGATGGTAGAGTGATTTCTGACATTCCCAGGGGAGGTAAATGTCCTCCCTGGAAGCCCCTGTGTCATGGGAACCCTTGCCCTGACTAAAACGTCAGCCAGTCGAAAGAAGGTGAGAGAGCCAGGGGAGCTGGCAAAAGTGGACCATTGTGGGAGGGGCTGGTGATGAGGTCACGTGGGAGGCCCTGGGTCAGCATTTAAAATTAGGGCAGGCAGAGAGAGAGGGAGGAAGACTGGTCTGCCATGGGGTAGGAAGGGAGCCACGAGCAGTCGTGCCAGTGTGTCGGGAAGAGGGCAGCATCTGAGAGGGATTCAGCCCTGCTGCCCGCAGGGAGGCAGGAGCTGTGTCTGCTCCTCTGAGCAGGCGGCCATGAGGAAGGGGTCATGAAGTAAGGGGATTCAGGCACGAAGTCTGAGAGAGAAAACAGCCAACACCCCTGCACTTTGTAGACCTGCTTCCACCAAGCAGCCGGGCGTGGGAAGGAAGAGGCAGCTGTGAGGAGATGCATCCATGCGGGTTGCAGGGTAGGAAGCAGGCCTTCGGTCGCTGGCTTGGAAGGAGCTGGAGTAAGAAAGAGGAGACCCACTGGGCAACCTGCCTGGAGAACAAGGCAGCAAGGCTGCTGGAGCTGGGAACTTCAGGCACCTGCCGAATGAGCACATGTTTGTGAGTGACGGCCGGAATGCAGCGCCGTGAGCAGGGAGTGCTGACCGCTGCTTCTCCGAAGGACACACGGAGAGGCCGCTCTCTTGGGACATGCGCCTCCCTGGACTGCACCATGATCCAGTGCAACATGGCACATGTTTTCATGGGGGCTGAGGACAACGTACCCCAGATTCTTAAGGAGAGAGCTGCTGCGAGAAGATGGTGACTCCGAAACCCACAAGTGTACCTTCCAGAGGGGATGGAAAGCTGTGCAGCCCGCTTAAGGACAGATAAGGATGTGGGGAACTTCCGGGCATGCTTTTGGCTTAGAGCCTGGTGGGGAGCAAGGGGAGTGAGGGGTCTCGTGAGAACAGGGCTCTGAGCAGGAGTGCTCCCAGCCCCCCAAGGCTGAAATCCTGCAAATAAAAACCTGTTTCTTTCAACACTAATTGTTGGGTCAAACAAACCTCGGTTTGCTCAGTCGCACTAGCACTGACCTTGAATGAGGTCTTCTTCCTGAGTTACCAGATTATGATTAAGAAAACATTTATTATACACAGACCATTCATAAAAACAAACAAACGACAAACAACCAAACAAAAACTATTCAAAATCGATTGCATGTAGGTTGAATGATTTCCCTCACCAACATGTATGTCTAAGTCCTAATCCATGGTGTTCCACAGTGTGACTTTATTTGGAAATAGAGTTATTGCAAATACAATTAGCTAAGCACTGATGAAGTCATACCATCATAGGTGGGTATGACTAATACCCACCTGGGCCCCTAATCCATTATGACGGACTGGTATAGAAAGGAGAGATCTGGAGACAGCCACACAGAGAAAACACCATGTGAAGATGAAGGCAGAGATTAGAGTGGTAAAGCAGAATCAAAAGAATGAGAAAGATTGTCAACAAATCTTCAGAAGTTGGGAGATAGGCATAGAATAGATTCTCCCTTACAGCCCCTCAGTCAGAACAATGAGCTCTGACATTTTCATCTCAGACTTCTGACCTCCAGAGCCGTGAGGCAACAAGCTTCTCTTGTCTCAGCCACCCACTCTGTGGCACTTTGTTATGGCAGTCCTGGCAAACCAATACAGCACAGGATATATTGTTACTTGGGGAGAGGTTATAGGAAGGAAATTAATGTATGTCAACAATGGACCACAAAACAGGTGCAGCCAATGTAATTTCTCCCTGGCTGGGAAAAGGAGAGGCAAAGTGAAGAAAAGAAAAACAGAGAAGCCAGCATCTGTGCACTCTGGGTGCAAATTGGCCTTCAATCCCCATTTCATCTTCCTGCTATCTACAGAGACTAGCAAGGGTAAAATCTGTGTTCTGGAATTCTTTGGAGCTTTGGTGCTGTAAGTAAATTCGGGTTGTCTAAGTAGAAGCTCTCAAGCCAGATCAGAAGGCAGATATGTGGCTCAGACAATCTTCCTGAAACTCAATGCTGCTGGTGCTCAGGGCGGTCCAAGAGGTAACCGGGTTCATTCTTTAGCAACCCTGGGTGTCAAAAGAAAGGGAATTATTGACATGACTTCCTTACGTTAAGAGTGAGGCTCCCGAAATCAATTTTTTTCAAATTCCTGATATTAAAACCAGCATCACTTCAATGGTAGCCCCAAATGAGTAGCTCTCCTTTACCATCAGTTTTGGAACTTGCTCCTGTAACCCGTTCAGTTGCTATACTTTACAGGTAATAACTACATTTTGTCTTTTTACCTCTCAATGTATTTAAAAGGTTTATGTTTTCTAAACTGAGCACTTGCTAGAAATATATCAATGTTTGTTGTTACAAGATTGAGAAATATATTATCCAGATGTTACTGAGCAAACTTTGAAGTAAGATTAAAGGATGATGTGAGCTGGAAGTGTTTGACCTGGGACCGCTGTGTCTTTGGTGTGGAGATCATGGATAAAGCTTCGAAGAGGATGATGCTGGGAAGTGGGAAACAAAAAATATTTTCTAGAGACATTTTTTACAATTTTTAAAAAGCTACTCGTATATCCACTCAATTCATTTTCCAGAAAATTCTCAAGAGTTTACTTAGAGGGATTTACTTAAAAGTCGAGGGATTTCACAGTCTTCTTGTGGGAGAAATAAAGTATGATGAGGAGGAGAAGAAGAACAATCTGCATTGCTACCATGCTTTTTTTTTTTTTTTAAAGAAAAATTAATTAAGAAGGACTGCTTGTGACATCAGTTCCAATTTAGTTCTGGTTCTCATGAAATCTACATAACCCTCTCTTCCTGTGTTCAGCTCAGTACAATACCGATATTCAAAAATAGAGATTCCTTTATGTTGATACCATGTAATGGACCAGAAGGTACTGCTGCTGGCAGTGGACCACAATGATCACCTTGCTCAAACCCCTATGAGGAACAGAAGGACAGGGACTCCGAGAGCTTGGTTAGGGTTCAGAGATCTGTTTAGATTCCAAGACCAAACTAGAATCTTTATTTCGTTCTATTAGTTCTGTTAGTCACACCGTCTTCCACGGTCAGTGGGCTCTGTTTCGTTAGTCAACAACCCTTTCACGAACGAGCCTAGGTAATTCGGTTTTTAGTCTACTATGTGGAGGCACAGTCATCTTTCCTGTATTTGGAAATCCATGAGTAAATTCCAGGCTAGGAAAAGAAGCCGCCAAACAAAATGCTTGGGAATAGGAGCAAACGGCAGGTGCTCTCGTGCTGTGCAAACCCTCCTGTGCTGGACTGGCCCCACCCCCAAGTGGCAGGAGCTGTGTTAGTGTTGTCCGGGGAGCACATTATTGAGTCACTCTTACTTGGAACTGAGCCCCTGAGCTTCCCCATGGGCTCAAGAAAATAATTTTATTGCTGCTACCCTTCTTCCTTGGCATGTCTACATAATCCTTCTCTGATGC
Source organism: Anoura caudifer (assembly GCA_004027475.1). Taxonomy (NCBI): domain Eukaryota; kingdom Metazoa; phylum Chordata; class Mammalia; order Chiroptera; family Phyllostomidae; genus Anoura; species Anoura caudifer. Next base: position 233,854 of record PVKU01002103.1, read on the forward strand.
TCACTTTCTGTCCCAGGACTGGCTGTTTTCCAAGGTCACTGGGCTGGAGAATTCCAATACTCTTCACAGGAAACAGCGCTTTCTACACACAAAGGTTGACCCTGTCTTAGTGTTTCATGAATGCGTTCCATCAGGACACATGAATCCTGTGTATCATTACGCTCGCTCATGTCAGAGTGATTCCACGTAGAAATGACTCTGTCTGTGGGTCTTTAATTGCAGACTCTGCAGCAGACGCCAGCAGTCCTGGTTGGGTTGTCCTTACGGTCCCTCAGCTGGCATGGCATCCAGGTGTATCGCAGCACCTTTACTTTCAATATCTCAAGTGAATGACAGAACAAGACCACACACACAATGCATTGGCCAAGAAACAGTAAATATAATTAGGAAAAGTACAGTCTAAACACATATGTATAAAAGAAACATGTCTAAGTAGGATTATAATCTACAGACATTATGCATGAAGAGTCTTTTATATTATTTGGTAACACAGTTTGGTTTCTCGGAGCCAGGTTGTCTGGAGAGTCAACACCCCAGAACAAGAACTTTGCTTCAATGTTGCGTAATCGAAAGCCCATTAAGCCACTATCTGCAAACAATAAACTTTCCTGCTCTGAAGGTAAACTCTGGCCTCCAACTCAAAAACCACAAACCTACCTGATAGCTTTCAAGTGTTAATTTTTCTGCTTTCTAATCATCAAAGTTGAAAACAAAACCAAACAACCTTGGTGCCCAGAATTTTCTGTTGCATACAGAAACTTTGAACTTTTGGAGAAGGCAAGCCATTTAAAAAGAAAAATCAGGTAAAAGTGAGAAGGATTAGTCACAACTTGAGGCAGCGAAAATCAAATGCATTGATTTGACATCAGTAAAGCCATCCTAGTTTTATGGTTGTAGTTCAGATTACATACACTGCCACTGAGGTTTGCAGAATCAGCAAACTTCAGTTGTTCTGATGTACTTATTTAGTGATTATGTTTTCGCCTTAGTCTGCTAGGGTTCCTACAACAAAGTACCACAGGCTGAGTGTCTTAAGCAACAGAAATTTGTTCTTTCACAGTGTGGGGATCTAAAAGTCTGAGACCAGGATGTTAGCAGAGTTGCTTCCTTCTTTTTTGTTGTTATTGTTCTTTAAAGCACTTTATTAATGAAAAATTGGACCAACCCCAAAATCAACAGTAGTTTAATAAAATGAGGCATGCATGATGAAGTACCACGCAGCTATTACAGAAAATGCAGTGATACATTTGACACGACAGGGCAGTAGGGCAGAAAAAGTTACAAAATAGCATGTTCAAGTTGATCCCATTTAAAAGCCTGTAAAAATGCATGGGAGAGTCTAGAATGCTATACAGCTAAATAACAGTTCTCCCTTGATGGTGGTGTTACAGGTGATTTTTATTTTTGAAACTATATTTTCATTTTTTCTTTTAACCAACACATCTGATTTGTATTATTAAAAAGCATGAACAATTCTTAAAAAGTCTCCTTTGAAGTAGGGGTGGATGAAAGGTGGAGCGTAGCAACTTGAGGTGCGGGGATGCACTGGTGAGTCTGATAGTACTGTAGTGGTTTTTCAGGGTGAGTTGATGTCACGTTGTCACTGTGCTGAGTGGAAGCATGGACCGTAGAAGTGCCCATCTATCTTCAGACTAGGAAAGCCACTCCCAGCTTCTCCCAACAGCAGTGTTCCTCCTGAGGCCCCTCTCATTGACTTGCAGATGGTGATCTTCTGTCTGTCTGTCTTCATGGGGTCTTTCCTGTGTGTGTCTGTGCCCGTGTCCTAATCTCTTCTTTGTAGGGACTCTCAGTCCTCTTGGACTAAGAGCCCATGCTAATCACATTGTTTTAATGTAATTACTTCTTTAAATACCATCCCGAATATAGTCACACTAGAATTACTGGGTGTGACTGTGGGGGACAAAATTCAACCCATAACACGTTTCCATTTTTCCTTTTATCTTGCTAATTTTCCTGGAAATGTCTGCCCCATCTTCAGCCAAATCAATGTAAATATTGACTTTAACAATGTGGTGTATCTTTTCTCAGCTCATGCAACATAGTTTTAAAACTCCATATATTATTCTATAATCTTTGTTATCCTGTGGCCTTTTCTTTCAAAAAGAAATTATGAGAATATTAAATGTCAGAAAATACTGCTTAGAAAGTTGGAGTATAATGGACACATACAACTCACTGCATGTAGTGAACGCACTGAACCTTTCTATCACCCTTAACCTTGACCATCGAGGATGTACATAACATTTTCTGCTATTACAATAACTAACAATGCATATTTAATTATCCTATAAGATAAATTCCTAGAGACGCAAGTTACTGTTTCTAAGCATGCCAATATATTTAAGGCATTTAATATATATCTCCAAATTGCTTTTTGGAAGAAGTGATCACACAGATTATACCATATTAAATTACCAGTAGCAAAAACCAAAGAACTAATTTTTTTCAAAATGATATACAAAAGTGAGTAGTTGTTATTGTTCAAATTTTATTTATTTAGGTTGATAATGCCTTGGTATTTTATTTAATTTTTCATCTATACATATTTTGTGAGAACTTTTCTATTGACATATTTATGTTTAATCAAAAAGGTCAATTTGAAAATGGATTATAGTGGATTGTCCACACTTCCATTTCACTAGTGAAAATTTGCCAACTTCAGTTATCCTTATTTTATTGTACAGAAAACTGCATCATAGAAAGTTTACGACACATTCTGTAACACAAAAGATGTGCCTAAATGTACAGAGTCCACATACTTTTTAAATTATTTGTGTGCATAAGAACACAAACTTCAGGACAGTTCAGTAGGGTCTGTCTCCTGGTTACCTTATATATATATTTAGTAGAAAATAAACATCATGTCCTGGCTGGTGTTGCTCAGTGGACTGAGTGCTGGCCTGCAAACCAAAAGGTTGGTGGTTTGATTCCCAGTCAGGGCACATGCCTGGGTTGTGGGTCAGGTTCCCAGTAGGGGGTGCACAAGAGGCAACCACACATTGATGTTTCTCTCCCTCTCTTTCTCCCCCCCTTCCCTGCTCTCAAAAATAAATAAATAAAATATTTTTTTAAAAGAAAATAAACATCATTTGATCACATTAATTTTCTTCTTTCTAACTTTATGTCAGGGAAATCTATTGTTTTCCCCATGAAGATAGGGGAGTGGAGTTGCTTAAATGGTCATCCTCTTCAATGGTGGTAGTCGTCTATACCACTGGCACAGGACAGGTTCTTTAATGAGATAAGGATGGCTGTATAGTGTCAAGGCAAGGAAAAAATACCAAATAACAATTAGCCAAAGGAACTAAGAATATGTGTACTGAAGGGGGAAAAAAAGAATGTGTTTGCTAAGATGGAGGCTGCAAGAAATGGGTAAAGCTGTTGGTGGACACAATACAGTTACAGAGAGAAGTGGCCGTCGTTGATACAGGAAGAGCTGCTGTTTAGAAGAATGGTCAATTTCAGGCTAAATAATTGCACAACTGCTGGTAGTGGTGTTGGCAAGCAAGCCGTCAAAATTGATTCTATATAAGATGATGCTTCTAAAATCAGAGCTTTAAAAATAATGAAATATAAAGACTTCCTTGTGATGTAAGGAAACTCCTGTTACTGGAAGGATTTGACTGTGGCTGCATCATGGTTTTTCAGGGAGAATATATAATTAGGGCCCGTAGCATTGGCAAAAGCAGGATAAATGGTGAAGATCCCCTACAGTTCACTGGTTCTTATTCATCCTCAGATTTTTGGCTGTGTTTTACTATGGTTTCATGGAAAATAACAGGACATATTTAATTTATTGCAACATATTAAATTATAGAAATTGTGCCAAAGAAAAATTTATAATATGATTAGATGCATACCCCTTTTGGTTAACTACTGTAATCTTAGGAACATGTTTTTATTAAATTTGAGGATATTGATTGAACTGAAGATAAGGCAATTATTATGTAAAACTCAAAGGAAGCTCTTAATACTGTCTCTTGTAAAATAAATGTTTGAAGCATGTGTTTAATGGTAATATTTTTTTACGAATTTTATATATAAATAGGGTGAAAAGGGGAATAATATTGAATGTGCCTGTGACTTCAAGAAAAGTAATTGTTAAAAGATAATGTGTTATAAATATTAAATTATTTCATTTTGTTTTCTTTAACCCCATGTTCCGTTAAGCTTTCCATGTATAAAACCAAGCCATGAGTCCTAAATACTCCAGGATAGCAAAGGGCAAGAAATGGACTGCTTTGACAAATACCTAAAAACAATCAGGTTTGAAAATTCAGCCATAGTAGATAGAAGACTTGTCTTAAATTCCTTTGAAATATCAAGGACTGAGTCTGGAAGATATCAGTCATGTGCGTGTAGCTATATTCCTTCGTGTGAGAAAGATGCTACTTCCACAATGACATTAAAAATACGTATGATGGGATACTACTCAGCCAAAGAAGAGATGGACTACTGCCATCTGCAACAACATGGATGGACCTCGAGAATATCATGCCAAGCCAAATAAGTCAGCCAGAAAAGGTTAAGAATTGTACTCTTTCACTCGTATGTGGGATATGAAACTGAAAATAACAATAAAGAAACAAGAAAATCAAACAAACAAAAACTCACAGACACAGACGATATTTTAGTGATTACCAAAGATGAAAGGGGTGAGGGTCTAGTAAAGGGTAAAGGAGGCCAAATATACAGTGATAGAAGGTGATTTGACTTCGGGTGGTGGGCACACAATGTAATATGCACGTCATGTATCACAGAAATGTACATATGCTTGAAACCTATGTAATCTTATTAACCAATGTCATCCCAATAAATTCAATTAAAAAGTAAAAGAAAATAATTTTTCAGAATGAATTTCCTGTTGGTTGAAATCTATAAACGGTTGACAATGATATTATAACAAAGATCATAAAATCATTTCAATCTACAGATTAATATAAGGAGATACTTTTTAAAACATTGCATTATAATCTAATAAAGACTCTATTCATTTAGTAATGTTTAAAACAACCATTTAATTTTGATGGGCTTACTGGAGCACTATTTAAAATTCCATTTTTAAAAGTAGGTGAGTCAACAAACAGCAAGTGCTGGCAAGGATGTGGAGAAAAGGAAACCCCCGTGTACTCTCAGAGGAAATGCACGCTGGCGCAGCAGCCACTAAGGAGAACAGTATGCAGTTTCCTCAAAAAATCGGAGCTGGAACTGCTTATGACGCAGCAAGTCCACTTCTGGGAGTATATCCGAAGAAGCTTGAAACAGTAACATGGGAGAATATGTACACCCCTGTGTTTATTGCTGTGTTATGTACGGTCGCCAAGATTTGGAAGCAGCCCCAGCGCCCATCAGTAGATGAGTGGATAAAAAAAGCTGTGGTACATTTACACAACAGAATACTGCTTGGCCATAAAAAGAAGGAAATCTTAACTTTTGCCACAGCATGGGTGGACCTGGAGAGTATTATGTTAAAATGAAATAAGCCAGTCAGAGAGAGACAAATACTGTATGATTTTACTTATCCAATCTAATATAACAAAATAATGGAATCCAATGAACAAAATAAACTAACAAAGTAAAGACAGACTCATGGGTATAGAAAACAGACTGACAGCTGTCAGAGGGGAGGGAGTTGGAGACTGGGTGAGAAGGGTGAAGGGATTAGGCCAAAAAACTAAAAGAAAGATTCCGGAACACAGACAACAGTATAGTAATTGCCAGAAGGAAGGGGCAGTCAAGATCAGTGGTGATGGGAGGAGACTCAACTTGGAGTAAACACAAAATACACTATACAGATGATGCATTGTAGAACTGTATACCTGAAACCTGCATAGTTTTACTAAGCATTGTTACCCTCAATAAATGCAATAAAATAAATTAAAATAAAAGTATCTAATCTTTTTAAAATTCTATCAATAACTCTCATTTCTGATGATATCCATTCTTTCCCATAGATCTGTATTTTCATTTGGTATCATTTCACTTCAGTCTGAAGAATTCCTTTCAGTATTTCTCATAGCACATGGCTTAAGAATGTAACTTCTCACTTTTCGTTTACATAAAAATATATTTACTGGGCTGTGCAAATTATTTTGACTAACTGTAGAAGTCTCAGTTGAAAATGTTGCTTTTATTTTTATTAATTTGAAATATTTTAAATTTTGTCTTCCTACCTACATTGTTTCTACCTGAAGTGAGCCATTATTCTTATTTTTGTTCCTTCGTAAATGCTATATTTTTTTTCCTTTGGCTATTCAGTATGTATATTTTTTAATCTTTGTTTTTTATTACTTTGACTATGATGCATGTAGGTATAATTTTTACTGTTCTGTCCTTTTTGGAGTTTATTAAGGTTCTCGTATCTCTAAGTTGGTATTTTCTCCAAACCTGGGAGATTTTTGGCTATGACATCTTTAAATATTTTTTCTTATTTTCTCTATTTCCTTCTCTCTTTCTGGAAATTTAATTCCATGTAGAGCAGACATTTTGATGTTGTCTGACAACTCTCTTGGTCTATCTTTAAATTTTTTTTCAGGGTTTTTAAGATTGAGTAATTTCTACTGATCTTCTTTAATTCTCTAAGCCTTTTGTCTCCCACCTGCAATCTGTGTAAAGCTCATCAGATATATTTTTAATGGACTTTAATTTTTAAAGCAGTTTTAGATTTGCAAGGACATTTATTAGCAAAGTGCATATATTAAAATGAATGAAACATTAATACATTATTAGCTATAATCTTATTTGATTCAGACTTCCTGTTTCCACCTGATGCCCTTTCTCAGGATCCCAGCTAGAATACCGTATTACATGTAGTGTTATGTCTTCCTAGGTTTCTCTGGGCTGTGGCAGCTTCTCAACTCTTCCTCGTTTTGGTTGTTTTTAACAGTTTTGAGGAGTACTGGCTAATTATATTTAACAATGCCCCACTACTGGAATTTATGTGATATTTTTTTCCATGATTAAAGTAAAGTTACGGGTTTTGGGGAAGAAACATTGTGTTAGGGCTACAGGATCGATGTCCTGTATGAGCGCTCGACCACCTGGCACGTGCAGGAAGTGTCTGAAACTGTTGTGTTTGCTGGGTATCTCCTTTGTATGGTCACAGAGGTTTTTGGTGACGAGGGCAGCTTCCCTAAGGGGCTGTGAAGGGTCAGAACTTCTGCAGCGTGTTCTGTAGAGGGCATGAGAGAGTTTGCTGGCGCATATTTCGCAGCTCTGCGACTGGGCTCACTGCCTGACACATGACAGAAAATGTTCTTCTGTTTTTATAAAGTTACCGACTTTGCTACCTTTGGCTGATGTAAGGACTTCAGTATGAAAAGTGCTATAGGTTCAGAAAGAAAAACGTGGTTTACCGCTGAAAACCTGACAGAATCAGATGCACAGAATTTGAATCAGAAATCTATTCATTGCCAGCTCGGTAGTCTCAGAAAGCTTTTAAAAATCACGTGGAGTTTTATGTTGAACAGCCATAAACAAACAAAAAATAATCTTGCTAACATAATTTTGAAGTGAATATTCAATCCTAGAATATAATCCATACCCTATAATTGCAAATACTTCCATTGTTGAAAAAATGCTATAATAACCTCTTTGGACCATACCTTTAGATATGCAAAAATTTTAAAGTTTTTGTTTCCAATTTATATGATTAATTTCAGAGTTTTGACAAGTTATATACTGCCTGTACTTCTCAGCTGGCTGATGGATGCTTTAAAAATGGGTGGGGTAGCTTACTCCTGGAAACTGGGTGCTGAGGGAGTAGGAAACAAAGTTGGACTCCCAGATTGGGAGGCTATGAAGTGCAAGGCCGGGTGTCAACGTCCACTACTTGGCAGGGAGGATGGAACTGGATAAAGAAAAGCCTGGGTGAATAATGAATATTGAAAATTATTCAAAATGCATTAAACATGTAGCTTGGCCACACAGTTTTGTTGGAAACCTAATTTAGGATGCAATTAAACAATGAGATCTTTTAACTGGAGGAAAATTAGTGAAAATACTTTCTAAATTAGACATTGCATGTCATTAGTTACATAACAAAATAAGTGAGGACATGTCCTAAAGTAACCCCATTATTTCTGATTGGTGAAAAAGCAAAATCTAATAAAAAAAATCTGGAGATGAGAGTTACTTAGGATATGATACAGCTGTGGAAGATAAAATAAAGAAAGTATTATGTATTAGGGTTTCTCTTAGAAACCCTAGCATATAACAACAATTCAAAACTGCATAGAACTATTTGGTAAATTTAATAGAAATAGCAGGCATTGATATATCGGTGCCCCCATGAGTTTATTTTATGTTACATATTCACTTCAACAGAATACAACAATAAGACTTATGTGTTGTGTTGTTTTGTTGTTGATGCTTTGATTATGGCAGCCATTTAATACACCAAATGTAAAGACTCTCTTATTTTAAAAGGAATTTGGCATGTAAGTCTTGGTTTGAAATTGTCAAAGTTAGGGAAAGCCTGCTACTCTCCAGTTAAAAAAGTTGTACAATTATTGGAAGAATATATTTAATTGAAAAGAAGAGGACATCCATTAAATTCAATAGTCCAACAACTTATAAGTAGATGAGGATGCAGTGCATCCCTATGTTGACTGCTATGGAATATTCGATCTTTACTAGAGTGCTAAAAATATAGAAGAAGATCAGCAAATATTTGCAAAATCAAAACAATGAATGAAGTACATATGATTTCTGTGTGGCAGAATTATAAGTGCTGTATTGATGGGAAATTCATTCTTACTGTTTCTTTGTCTTATATTTCTACTCTTTCACTATGTCAGCAACAAAGAAACAATGAATATTGCCCTAAAATCAGTGCTGCCAGATATGAAATCCTCAATTGAAAACACACATCTGGAGGTGAGTTGATACAGGTTTGCATGGTGGTGCAGACAGGCACAACTGTGCATTCTCTCTACCCCAGAGGTGCTGAAAGTAGCACTGGGCAGACAAGAGAGCTGAGAGAGAAAAAGAGAGGAACCAAATTTCATTTCCCTGCCCTGAAATAAACCCTGCAGAGGCTGAAGAAGGCAAACACACCCATCCTTCCTGGTGTCTAAAGGATATTGGATGAAGGGTGAGTCTTATCTTTTACCACTGCTCACACCCATTTTGGGACTATTCATATCAATAGCCTAATAGATGTGTTCTACATCAGAAATTTTAAGACTCATATACAATTCCTTCTTCCCCCTCCATAAGGTTCCCTGGGGGTGGGGAATCTTCTTCCCCTCCTTTATGTGGTGAATTGAGAGAAGAGAAGGTTCCAAGAAAGGCATAAGGTAAACAAAGACAACAGTAAGGGGATCTCCAAGGCAGACTGAAAAGCCTTGTGTCCCCAGACGCAGGAGGAGAGCCAGGATGGGAGTCCTAAGAGAGATTATGTTAGTGAAGACTATGTGTTTCCCGCTCATAATTCTAAAGCACATTGGAAATTTCTGTACTCCCCAGGGGAGAAAAATAAGGGGTGAGTAAACATAGGCTTTTTCTAGCTCTCGATTCTCTTTCCCAAGGATTAAGGGTACCCAAACAATGTCTTCTGGTGAGGTTGGGAAGTAGGAATTTTCTGGGAGCATGAATCATCCTATTTTGGGTCTTTTTGTTCTAGCAAGGCTTGTCCAATATCTTCTTCCTCATTACAGAAAAACTGCAATTGCTGGCTCTGCATTTTGGGGAAAGTATGTACTCTTCATGGAGTTGGGTATTTGGGAGCCCAATTTTGCCTAGAGAGTCACATTGATTTCTCCAATAAGGCATATATATATATATATATATATATATATATATATATATATATATAAAGGTGAAATTCTAATACACTATTTGACTCTTGTCTTAACCTCTAATTAGACTTGAATTAGAAAGTGGGCTGGACAGAGAAAGGTTGATGAAATATATCCTTATATTATAGTATACTTTGTCTACTTCCTCCCTTCCACCTCTGCCATACTTCACTGGGGGTAGAGTACACTACACCACCCACTTAAGTTGGGCTTGGTGACATGATTGCTTTGGTTAGTGAAACAGGAGAGGAAATGATAGTGGGCCAGTAAGAAAACTTTAAGGGCTGCTTTGTGTTCCTTATGCTTCTCTTGATTTCTGCCATCCGCTATGAGAAGAGCAGACCCTGACAGCTGCTGGGCCCTGCGAACTGGGAGGAGACTCGGATTGACCACACCTCCTGTAGCTGGGCTGCCCAAGCTGATCCGCACCTCCATGAGAAAAATTAAATGTTTTGTTATATGATGCAACTAAACCTCCTACAACGATCCTGGAACCTCTGAGGCAATGCCAAGGAGTTGCCAGGGAACCAAATGGGCACTAAAAAGCCAGTTCCAGTTGCTGTTCCTGCCAAAAACCAAAGGAAAACAAGAAGCAGGCCTCTCCCTTTCCACCACCACCCAGTGGGTAATCACCTGGAAGAACTTGTCCTTTTCCTTGGCAGCCTGGGGGCTTGTGAACCTTGAGAGCTATGGCAGGCCTGCAAAGAGAAGGATGGACCCACAGGGAGGTGTGAGCCAGGCTGCCGTTGACTAACCATTCTGACTTGATCTAGGAATTCTTAGGAAAGGACAAATGGAAGAAACATGGTGAGCTAGTTTAAGGAGTTCATATTAAGCAAGCAGAGGCCTCCGGTCAGAAATTTTGATGCAGATTTAGAAATAAAGTGTATTACTTTGGCACACTTAAATAGGATACTGTGAATCACATGCCCAGCACATTTTAAAGCAAATTACAATATCCCAAGTCCATAGTTTTTAGGAGTCTCAAAGAAAGAATATCTTAATGTCACTTACAGTGAAAAGAATCTAAGGCCACTTACCATGGCCATGACTTAATCGGTTGTCGGTGGCAACTGCTTATCTGACCTGTTTCTGTGTGTGCTCTGCCATCTTTTTCTCCCTGGTTTGCAGATTTGCTGCTATCCCTAGTGAGCCTGGGCATATGCATCTCCTCTGGGATCTCAGAGATTATCAGGAAATATCTATGAAAGTTGTTCCCATCGATGTGGTCCGTGACCATATTTCTTCCAGTGAAATCTATAGTTTTAGAAGTCACACCTATATAGGGGACTTCTGCTTTTCTTTTTTAAAAAATATTTTTTATTTATTTATTTTTAGAGAGAAAGGAAGGGAGCGAGAAAGGGAGGGAGAGAAACATCAATGTGTGGCTGCCTCTCGCACGCCCCCCGCTGAGGACCTGGCCTGCAACCCAGGCCTGTGCCCTGACTGGGAATCGAACCAGTGACCCTTTGGTTCGAAGACCGACACTCAATTCACTGAGCTACACCAGCCAGGGCTTGTTTTTCTTTTTGAGATAGAGTCTTCTACTGTGTACTGTTCAGTCAGGGAAATATTCCCCTAATGGCAGGAAAGGTTAAGTTTCTTAAATGCTGACATATTAATTGCTATGATCTGCATGTTTTTGTTTACCTCAGATCCATGTTGAAATCCTAATGAGCAATGCGATAGTATTAGGAGATGGGGTGTTCGAGAGGCTTCGATCTCATGAACAGATTCATGTCTTATGAAAAAGGCTCCAATCCCTAGACCCTTCCTCTCTGTGAGGACTCAGCAAGAAGGCATTGGTGGCTATGAATCAGGAGAGTCCTCGCGAGAACATGACCATGCCTTGCTCTGGCACTCCCCACCCTGCAGACCTGCGAGAAGTAAATTCCTGTTGTTTATAAGCTCCCCAGGCAGTGGTATATAGCTGTAGCCACCTGAAGTGACCGGGACACTGATACAACCCCATTCTTTTAAGCTCATGCCTTCCTCCTTTTTCAGTGAGATGTGGAGTCAATAACATTAATCTTATTTTTAATTCGATGAACTACTTCTACCTTTTATGCTGATTTGCAATAAACAGTAAGCTCTTCTCCAGATGAGTTACATTTAAGCCTCTGGGCTTCTGAAAACAATATAAATAATAGTCAATTTACTCCCATGAGGCCTAGGGGCTCGTTAAGAAAATTAAGAACACACACATGAAACAACCTCAACGGTCACCATATGCTATGTTGGCAAAATTTAGCCTATTTATCATTCTATCATCAGTAAAATCTAAAATATTAAACACATCAAGATTTTTTAGTTTCACAAGCTAAGAAGGAAAAGAGAACATACAGTACTTATTACAACATAATTGAGAAATTTCTGTTTCCAAGCAAACCTTGAAGGTAGTAGCATCAATCAGGGGCGGAAATGCTCACATTTTTGTAACATTTCACATGTCAGCATCTGAACAATGTCATTGCCAGTGACACACCTCTAGCAATCCACCTAGCTGTGGGCTGTGATAATGCCAGTAGACAGGGCTGTCAGTACTGCTGGCTGAGCAGATGAGGACAAATAAATATTCACACTCTACTTCCTGCACGTGATGCTTGAGTTGTGAAATCAGTGTCCACATTTCAAAAACAACATCACCCAATTTTACCTTTTTTACTCTGAATAGGAAGCCATCTAAAAGCACTCTTTCTTGATCATTTCAGGGTTCAAAAAGAGAAAGGAGAAGACTTGGGGATTATGAAATTATAATTTTCTTTTTTGCAGTGGAACTTGAAGTGCTTAGTGCAAGGGACTTAGGATGGGGATCCTGAAGGTGAGTCATCAAGTGCTGAAATGTGACTGTCCCATATAAAGAAAGCTTTAGGAAACAGTACAATTTTGTTGGCCACTAACTGTTCTACTTTCCATGAAGTTACCTCAAAATACTTTGTGAAATACGGAGCACTTTTAGTAGTCTTTATTTTATCTGTTAAACTATTTTGAAGAGATGAAAATGAACATAACATGTATTCTCTGATGTGTAGTCTGACATCTAAAAATGGCAACAGCAATGCCAATTATGTAAGCAGAAAACATATCAGAATGTTCAAGCGGTGGACCAGATTCTGTCTGATTTCATGTTGAACTTGGAACGTTTGGAAAATACACAGAAGTGTTCGCCCTTTAAAACAAAGCTTTAGAGATGGTGGTTGTGCTTTAGACACCTGAAAATGTTATATAATCCCTTATCTTTGTTTTACACAATTTAAGAGGAGATATTTTTTAAGAATATATACAACACAAGTATTTGGCATGTCTGATACAAATTTAGCAACAAAAATATGCGATTTTGTGCAGTAAAAGTAAAGAGCTGACATGAAAAGATGTAACTTCAATTATAAATACTGAAAAAAACAACTACTTCATAATGAAATCTTAGTATTATTTAATAGCTTTCGTATACTTACAATTAAAAATAATAAAATAACACTAAAGCAATGCACTAAATTTTATCATTTACACAATTTTTGGCTTAATTTAGATTATTCGCAGGAATAAAATTAGCAGAATGTACAAGGAATAAAAAGAAAATTATGTTCTTATAAATATGTCAATATTAATATTTTTGAAATAAATTGCATTGACTTATAAACTTTCTAATTGTTAAAATTATTTTAAAAATCAGACTAATAACACCATTTTATAGTAAATTTGAAGAGTCAAATTAAGTAAATGTCTGAATTTTCATAAAATACTCACTTTCCCTGACTGTGGTGGTTCAACTTATGATTTTTCAACTTTATGATGCTACAAAAGCAATACACATTCAGTGGACAATGACGAAGCTAAGCTATGATGTTTGGTAGGTTAGGTTTATTAAATGGATTTTTGATTGAGTATATTTTCAAATTACCATCAGATTATTGGACATAACCTCATTGTAAGTCAAGAATCACCTGTGTATTGTTTTAAACTTTATTCAAATTGAATTTGTAATTCCTTTGACTTCCTACATAAACATAACAAAACAGTGTAATAAAATGAGCAAATACTGAATTATATCAATAATTTATCTAAG